>CAJHQQ010001870.1:0-79654 GCA_905132885.1 Moricandia moricandioides
CTAGATGCAAAATATTTGATGTAACTTAGTCGTAAAATAACGACTTCATTACGACATGTACACGTCGTCATAAAGTAACGACTCTTTTACGAAGAAATATTTTCGTTGTAATCTTACGTTACTTTACGAAGATTTTCGAAATCGTCGTGATGGTGTTGTAACATCGACGTAAAATTACGACTACACATTTGTAGTCGTAATACATAGTCATTATGGACACGTTTTTTTTGTAGTGACAGAAATTTTTTTAAAATTATAATGAAAAGAGTTGAAGTAACAAAAAAAAATAAATTAAACAATATCTTAAACATATATTATTATATGAAGATACATTGAAAATAACTACATTGTACAATACTATAATAAAAATAGTTATGAATTGTTCAAAATATATATTATCCGAAGTTAAATGGTTAACAATAATTATAAACATCAAATTTTAACTTATTATAATATGAACCAAATTAATAGCAAGATAAATTAGACAAAATATATAATAGTGTTACTTAAGTCACTTAAAATAAATATTTTGGAACTAAAATCTCTATTAATGCTAAACAACATTCAATTAATTAAAAACATTGGATTAATTTATAAAATTTGCTTAATCATTTTAAAATAAAATCCGTGTTGTTGTGTGGCTCATGATCTAATAATATAGTTTAAAACAAAAACTGAACAGTAAATGAGTAGTTATATTGCCATGATCAAGAACTACATAGAAAGAACATGTAAGAACATAGTCAATTATTTGCAGCACATCATATCCCGCACATTAATGCTACTACTCTAATTAATAATCTATAGTTTTTCAGCCCATTGGTGCACAGTGATCTAAAGACGAGATGGATGGACTTATATCTCTGGTTTTCTTGCATAGAGATATCTGATTTTCCTTGAAATGGTTGGGATACTTGTCAGTTGTGAGAAATAATTCATGATGGCTTCCTTAAATGATATGCTTTACCATATATTTTGTTTCATTTCTTAATTTTTTCTGGAACAATCACAAACAATGTTTTGAAAAAGAATTTTTTTTTATCATGAATCTACTACTAAAAATGATATGCTTAATTTTCTCAATGATGCTAGTTGAAAAGACCTTCATTTTCCACTCATACACCATTAACTTATTTATTTTTGTGTGTAAATTTGGAAAAAAAATGACCGGAAGCTCACAATATATATTACCGGAAGTTAAATGCTTAACACTAATTATACACAACAAATTTTAATTTATTATAATATGAACCAAATTATTAGCAAGATAAATTATACAAAAATATATAATAATGTTAATTAAGTCACTTAAATAAAATATTTTGCAACTAAAATCTCTCTTAAAAACAACATTCAATTAATTAAAAATCAATTAATTTATACTAATGATTTAAAATAAAATCAGCGTTGTTGTGCGGCTCATGATCTAGTAATCTAGTTTAAAACCGAAACTGAACAGTAAGTGAATAGCTATATTTTCATGATCAAGAACTATATAGAAATAACATGTAAGAACTTAGTCAATTATTTGCTAGCACATCATATCATGCACATCAATGCTATTACTCTAATTACTAATCTATAGTTTTTAGACCCATTAGTGCACAGTGATCTAAAGACGAGATGGATGGATTTCTATCTTTGGGTTTTTTGCATAGAGATACATGATGTTCCTTGAAATAGATGAGATACTTGTCAGTTTTGATAAATGATTCATGTTGTCTTCTTTAAAAGATATGTTGTACCATACCTTTTGTTTCTTTTTTTCAATCTTATGAACAATCACAAACAATATTTTGAAAAAAAAAATCTTTTGATCATGGATCTACTACTAAAATGAAATGCTTAATCGTTTCAATGATCCTAGTTTAAAAGACTTACATTTTGCACTCAGACACCATTAACTTATTCACTTTTGTGTGTAAATTTGGAAAAAAACAAACAAAAGACAAAAGCTCACAATATATATTATCCGAAGTTAAAGACTTCACAATAATTATACACAACAAATTTTAACTTATTATAATATAAACCAAATTATTAGTAAGATAAATTTTACAAAAATATATAATAATGTTCACTAAGTCACTTAAAATAAATATTTTGCAACTAAAATCTCTTTTAATACTAAACAACATTCAATTAATTCAATTAATTTATAAAATTTGCTTAATCATTTTAAAATAAAATTTGTGTTGTTGTACGGCTAATGATCTAGTAATCTAGATTAAAACCAAAACTGAACAGTGAGTGAGTAGCTATATTGTCATGATCAAGTACTACATAGAAAGAACATGTAAGAACTTAGTCAATTATTTGCTAGTACATCATATCCTGCACATCAATGATACTATTTTGATTAATAATCTATAGTTTTTAGGCCCATTGATGCAAAGTGATCTAAATTCGAGATGGGTGGACTTCTATCTCTGGTTTTCTTGCTTAGAGAATACATGAGTTCTTTGCAATAGTTGGGACACTTGTCACATGTGAGAAATGATTCATGTTGGCTTCCTTAAATGATATGCTCTACAATACCTTTTGTTTCATTTCTTCAATTCTTCTAGAACAATCAAAAAAAAAATTTTAAAGAATTTTTTTATCATGGATCTATAACTACTAAAAATGAAATGCTTAATCTTCTCAATGATGCTAGTTGAAAAGACCTTCATTTTGCACCCCATACACCATTAACTTATTTATTTTTGTGTGTAAATTTGGAAAAAAAAAATTACCGGAAGTTAAATGCTTAACACTAATTATACAAAAAAAAATTAAATTTATTATAATATGAACTAAATTATTAGCAAGATAAATTATACAAAAATATATAATAATGTTAATTAAGTCACTTAAATAAAATATTTTTCAACTAAAATCTCTTTTAAAAACAACATTCAATTAATTAAAAAATCAATTAATTTATAAAAATTACTTAATGATTTAAAATAAAATTCGCGTTGTTGTGCGGCTCATGATCTAGTAATCTAGTTTAAAACCAACACTGAACAGTAAGTGAATAGCTATATTTGCATGATCAAGAACTATATAGAAATAACATGTAAAAACTTAGTCAATTATTTGCTAGCACATCATATCATGCACATCAATGCTACTACTCTAATTACTAATCTATAGTTTTTAGACCCATTAGTGCACAGTGATCTAAAGACGAGATGGATGGACTTCTATCTTTGGGTTTTTTGCATAGAGATACATGATGTTCCTTGAAATAGATGAGATACTTGTCAATTTTGATAAATGATTCATGTTGGCTTCTTTAAAAGATATGCTCTACCATACCTTTTGTTTCATTTTTTCAATCTTCTGGAACAATCACAAACAATATTTTGAAAAAGAAAATCTTTTGATCATGGATCTACTACTATAATGAAATGCTTAATCGTTTCAATGATCCTAGTTTAAAAGATTTACATTTTGCACTCAGACACCATTAACTTATTCACTTTTGGGTGTAAATTTGGAAAAAAAACAAACAAAAGACAAAAGCTCACAATATATATTATCCGAAGTTAAAGACTTCACAATAATTATACACAACAAATTTTAACTTATTATAATATAAACCAAATTATTAGTAAGATAAATTTTACAAAAATATATAATAATGTTCACTAAGTCACTTAAAATAAATATTTTGCAACTAAAATCTCTTTTAATACTAAACAACATTCAATTAATTCAATTAATTTATAAAATTTGCTTAATCATTTTAAAATAATTTTTTGTTGTTGTACGGCTCATGATCTAGTAATCTAGATTAAAACCAAAACTGAACAGTGAGTGAGTAGCTATACTTTATTGATCAAGTACTACATACTACATAGAAAGAACATGTAAGAACTTAGTCAATTATTTGCTAGTACATCATATCCTGCACATCAATGCTACTATTTTGATTAATAATCTATAGTTTTTAGGCCCATTGATGCAAAGTGATATAAGTACGAGATGGGTGGACTTCTATCTCTGGTTTTCTTGCTTAGAGAATACATGATGTTCTTTGAAATAGTTGGGATACTTGTCACATGTGAGAAATGATTCATGTTGGCTTCCTTAAATGATATGCTCTACAATACCTTTTGTTTCATTTCTTCAATTCTTCTAGAACAATCAAAAAAAAATTTAAAAGAATTTTTTTATCATGGATCTATAACTACTAAAAATGAAATGCTTAATCTTCTCAATGATGCTAATTGAAAAGACCTTCATTTTGCACCCCATACACCATTAACTTATTTATTTTTGTGTGTAAATTTGGATAAAAAAAATGACCGGAAGTTAAATGCTTAACACTAATTATACAAAAAAAATTTAAATTTATTATAATATGAACTAAATTATTAGCAAGATAAATTATACAAAAATATATAATAATGTTAATTAAGTCACTTAAATAAAATATTTTTCAACTAAAATCTCTTTTAAAAACAACATTCAATTAATTAAAAAATCAATTAATTTATAAAATTTTCTTAATGATTTAAAATAAAATCCGCGTTGTTGTGCGGCTCATGATCTAGTAATCTAGTATAAAACCGAAACTGAACAGTAAGTGAATAGCTATATTTGCATGATCAAAAACTATATAGAAATAACATGTAATAACTTAGTCAATTATTTGCTAGTACATCATATCATGCACATCAATGCTACTACTCTAATTACTAATCTATAGTTTTTAGACCCATTAGTGCACAGTGATCTAAAGACGAGATGGATGGACTTCTATCTTTGGGTTTTTTGCATAGAGATACATGATGTTCCTTGAAATAGATGAGATACTTGTCAATTTTGATAAATGATTCATGTTGGCTTCTTTAAAAGATATGCTCTACCATACCTTTTGTTTCATTTTTTCAATCTTATGGAACAATCACAAACAATATTTTAAAAAGGAAAATCTTTTGATCATGGATCTACTACTATAATGAAATGCTTAATCGTTTCAATGATCCTAGTTTAAAAGACTTACATTTTGCACTCAAACACCATTAACTTATTCACTTTTGTGTGTAAATTTGGGGGAAAAAACAAACAAAAGACAAAAGCTCACAATATATATTATCCGAAGTTAAAGACTTCACAATAATTATACACAACAAATTTTAACTTATTATAATATAAACTAAACTATTAGTTAGATCAATTTTACAAAAATAAATAATAATGTTCACTAAGTCACTTAAAATAAATATTTTGCAACTAAAATCTCTTTTAATACTAAACAACATTCAATTAATTCAATTAATTTATAAAATTTGCTTAATCATTTTAAAATAAATTTTTTGTTGTTGTACGGCTCATGATCTAGTAATCTAGATTAAAACCAAAACTGAATAGTGAGTGAGTAGCTATATTTTATTGATCAAGTACTACATACTACATAGAAAGAACATGTAAGAACTTAGTCAATTATTTGCTAGTACATCATATCCTGCACATCAATGCTACTATTTTGATTAATAATCTATAGTTTTTAGGCCCATTGATGCAAAGTGATATAAGTACGAGATGGGTGGACTTCTATCTCTGGTTTTCTTGCTTAGAGAATACATGATGTTCTTTGAAATAGTTGGGATACTTGTCACATGTGAGAAATGATTCATGTTGGCTTCCTTAAATGAACCTTTTGTTTCATTTCTTCAATTCTTCTAGAACAATCAAAAATAAAATTTTAAAAGAATTTTTTTTATCATGGATCTATAACTACTAAAAATGAAATGCTTAATCTTCTCAATGATGCTAGTTGAAAAGACCTTCATTTTGCACCCCAGACACCATTAACTTGTTTAATTATGTGTGTAAATTTGGAAAAAAATGACCGGAAGTTAAATGCTTAACACTAAATTATACACAACAAATTTAAATTTATTATAATATGAACCAAATTATTAGCAAGATAAATTATACAAAATATATAATAATGTTAATTAAGTCACTAATAAAATATTTTTCAACTAAAATCTCTTTTAAAAACAACATTCAATTAATTAAAAAATCAATTAATTTATAAAATTTGCTTAATGATTTAAAATAAAATCCGCGTTGTTGTGCGGCTCATGATCTAGTAATCTAGTTTAAAACCGAAACTGAACAGTAAGTGAATAGCTATATTTTCATGATCAAGAACTATATAGAAATAACATGTAAGAACTTAGTCAATTATTTGCTAGCACATCATATCATGCACATCAATGCTACTACTCTAATTACTAATCTATAGTTTTTAGACCCATTAGTGCACAATGATCTAAAGACGAGATGGATGGACTTCTATCTCTGGGTTTTTTGCATAGAGATACATTATGTTCCTTGAAATAGATGAGATACTTGTCAATTTTGATAAATGATTCATGTTGGCTTCTTTAAAAGATATGCTCTACCATACCTTTTGTTTCATTTTTTCAATCTTCTGGAACAATCACAAACAATATTTTGAAAAAGAAAATCTTTTGATCATGGATCTACTACTAAAATGAAATGCTTAATCGTTTCAATGATCCTAGTTTAAAAGACTTACATTTTGCACTCAGACACCATTAACTTATTCACTTTTGTGTGTAAATTTGGGGGAAAAAAAAACAAAAGACAAAAGCTCACAATATATATTATCCGAAGTTAAAGACTTCACAATAATTATACACAACAAATTTTAACTTATTATAATATAAACCAAATTATTAGTAAGATAAATTTTACAAAAATATATAATAATGTTCACTAAGTCACTTAAAATAAATATTTTGCAACTAAAATCTCTTTTAATACTAAACAACATTCAATTAATTCAATTAATTTATAAAATTTGCTTAATCATTTTAAAATAAAATTTGTGTTGTTGTACGGCTCATGATCTAGTAATCTAGATTAAAACCAAAACTGAACAGTAAGTGAGTAGCTATATTGTCATGATCAAGTACTACATAGAAAGAACATGTAAGAACTTAGTCAATTATTTGCTAGCACATCATATCCTGCACTGCACATCAATGCTACTATTTTGATTAATAATCTATAGTTTTTACGCCCATTGATGCAAAGTGATCTAAATACGAGATGGGTGGACTTCTATCTCTGGTTTTCTTGCATAGAGATACCTGATGTTTTTTGCAATAGTTGGGATACTTGTCACATGTGAGAAATGATTCATGTTGGCTTCCTTAATTATATACTCTACAATAATTTTGCTTCATTTCTTCAATTCTTCTAGAACAATCAAAAATAATGTTTTTAAAAAGATTTTTTTTATCATGGCTCTATAGCTACTAAAAATGAAATGCTTAATGTTTTCAATGATGCTAGTTGAAAAGACCTTCATTTTGCACCCAGACACCATTAACTTATTCATTTTTATGTGTAGATGTGGAAAAAAGTTGACGGAAGCTAACCCAACCTTTTGCATTGCCATAACCTATGGAGTTAGATGAGGCATCATGGCCGAACTCAGAGTCAGATTTGGGCCAAACTCATTGAATCATTGGCGTAAACCCCCATTTTTATAGGCTCCTCTAAAAAGATTTATGTATATAACTAATAATGTAACTATATGTTTTCTACTTCATCTTTATAGGGTAAGTGGGCCAAGAAATATATAAATCATACCCAAGAAGAAATTTTTTTAAAAAAACTTTGATGAAAGGTAAAATAAAAAAAAAATCAGTTCACATTGTTTCATCTTTTAAATTTTAATTTTTACATCTGGCCACAAATATTTGAAATATTGACATCCATTCCGTTTTTTTGTTTCAAGCCCCTAGATTCTCAGTACCGGTCCTGGCCAAACTAAAAAGGGGTTTTGACATAATTTATTGCAGATTACCACGATCAAACTGATTCTCTAATCACTAATACAAGTTCATGTCCATTCACCTAGCTTATCTCCATCTGCCTAATGATCCTTGAACGTTGTGATCCCTTTACTTGCAACTTATTTTTATGTATTATTAAGTGACTGCTAGTCCAAGTTTTCTATGGACGTCTGGACTGTAGAAAACTGAGGCCTGTCACTGCACGAGACTGTTGTAACATTTTCGTAATGTACTGACACAGTTATGATGCATTCTACATATCCTCGTTATATAGTCGTAATATTATGTTAAGAGTGCATTACGACAAAATTTATTTTTCGTCTTAGTGCTTATGTCACATAAGTGCGACGGAACATTACAATTGCAAAAAAAAATGTCATAAACCACATTGTAGTGGTATATTGGTTTTTACTAGATGAGGAATTGCCATGTTGGTCTAAGGCAGGGATAGATTCCCCTTTAGTGCGAAATTATTAGCTCCGCATGTGGTCATGCGGATATGGGTCATGCGGATATGGGTCATTGCTTACGGCCCATTTGAATACCCGAAAAATGGTCTATCCGTGGGATACACCTTTCACCTAGAAGTTATGTCTGTGTCTTTAATAGATCTGGGTTTAAAAAAAAAATGTTTTAAAAAAAACGTCGCAATAATTCGACGTAGCCGCAAGTTTTTTTTGTAGTCAATCATTTACTCTTTTTTCCGACCGAGAAGAAAAACAGAGTACAAAGACATTGAGTTTGAAGGTAAGGCTGAAATTCCACGTGTTGATAGTGTATAACGGCTGTTAATTAATTTGGGTGTCAAATGAGATTTCTTACCCACTACAACCATAAAAAAAAAAAATTGAACCTCACACTACAACCATAGTTATATGATTTAAATTGAATTAGTCGTTTATCCTTATTTAGAGCCACGTCACTTTGAAATATGTAACTAATTTATTACATGCTAGAATTTATTTAGGTCATTCTGATAACATATCGCATTTTAACACCACTAGTAGTCTGTGTTTGTTCATCCCTCCATCACAAAATTTTGAGATAAAACTCATCATAAAATCTTGACATTATATTAGAATTTACAGAGTCAACAAGATATATACCCGAATGAAAAGGTGGTTTGATCTAATTGAATGAACCAAAGAAATATGTAACGAGTATTTTTGATTTTTTTCTTGGACATACATAAACCACTCTGCCGACCAATTGATTTGGATTTGAAGATCTTCACTTTGTATCAGTGAGGTTTTGCTTTCGGGACTTGGTAAATGTAGGACTAAAATTTCTGTTTTGCCTGGTGCATGTAACTCTAAATGATCTTCCTAAACATCTCATATACGTTAATATGGTCCTTGACCAAAAGTTTATTTGATCGAGTTGTTTACTGATAGAGAAATACTTTATGATAGTTCTAAAAAATTTCATCACAAAATATCATTTAAGGAAAAAAATGACCAAAATAAATTTTATTAAAGGATATAAATATACATTTATACTCATATGGTTAATTAATCTAGACTTAAAGTTTAGAGTTATAGAATATGGGTTTTGAGGTGATTTTAAAAGTTTAAAAAAATATATTAAAATTTTCAAAATAAAAAAGCTATTTCAATCATTTTTTAGAACTATTTTGGTGACAAAAACATAAAAATAACTATTTAAGAGAATAATAAATAATAATATAAATATATTAGGATTGTCTGTGCTATTTGAAAGAAACCCACTTTTTGTAGTACTATATCAAAATAAATAAGTACAACTAAATGAGTTTTATATAAAATATCCTTAGGACTCTAATTACTAAAATATATTTGCGTACGTAGATGGAGTAATGTTCTACAGATGACATGTTTTCCTAATACAATGTCTCATATCTAAAAGGAGAAAAAGGAAAGAGACAGGAATAAAAGAGGAAGACAGCAAAAAAGAAAGTTTAACACATGCAAGGAACTAAATGGAAGTAAAAGGCAGTTGAACAGAAAATTAGGTGAACTTAGTTGGCCCCAATACCCTTTTACTCTTACTTCTTCTTCACAATACGCATCTATACATATAGCAAAGAAGAGAACGACTTAAGAGTACAATATGGAAAGACAAGACATAGATCATATGTTAAGCCTCACTGTCGAAAACAACGACAACACCTTCTCTTCTTTTGTTAATAAAACCCTAATGATGATGCCTTCCAGAGAAGTAGAGCCTTCTTCATCTTCTTGGTTTCCAACGAGCTTTCATGTGCCTACGCAACCTCCTGAGAACAATCAAATCACAGATGAAGGGAAGACGAACGAGAAAGAGAAGAGATCGAGGAAAGTTCCAAGGATAGAGTTTCATAAGAGGAGTGATGACGATGTTCTTGATGATGGCTACCGTTGGCGAAAGAATGGTCAAAAATCTGTCAAGAGCAATAGTCATCCAAGGTATTTAAATAACATTCGTATGCGTGGATTTTTACATGTTCCATATCATTTGTAAATGAACGCATGTCCTAGTTTATATGGATTAAATAATCTAGTGGCTTCCATATAAACTATATGAAGATAAATAACTTTTTCGCCATGTAATGTATAATATCATAACTCTGTCTAAACTCCAGAGCTTATTATAAAATATTGGTGAATTTATGGGTCCAATTTATGAGCAGAAAGAAACTTTGAATGACTTTTCATATAGACTTTAAAAATATAAAACTACAAAAGTTAATAGTGTTTCACAAAATGCAGGAGTTATTACAGATGTACATACCACACATGCAACGTGAAAAAACAAGTGCAGAGATTAGCAAAAGATCCAAACATCGTCGTGACGACTTACGAAGGCATCCATAACCATCCTTGTGAGAAGATCATGGAAACTCTTAATCCTCTCCTAAGACAACTCCAGTTCCTCTCAAGTTTCTCTAATCTCTAATTAATTATGTTAATTTAATGTTGTTGTAATTAACGAAATCTGATCATGGTCCTAATCACATCCACTGACCCAATTGTATAGAACAGAAACAAATGTAACATTTATGATTGTTGTGTTGTACATCTGCCGATTTATTTGTCTGAGTTTGAGAAGATGTGTTGAATTTAACTAGCTTCAATCAGGAATCTACCTTACACTCAAATCTTCCTCAAAGCCGAGTCTGACTCTTCAATCTTCGAAACGTTATTAATTTAACAATTTTGATTCACCTCAAGGTTCACTGGTCTTTAATCAAGAAGCTATTTGAATAGTAAACCCTACACCTAAGATTCGCCATTGGTGGGATCGTGATACTGCCAACATTTCTTTATTCTTCATCATTACAAGTTAGCATAAAACTAAATACTCTGCATACCGGAACCCTAAATCAAGTTCATGCCATGCGCAAAATGATAAGTTACAAAAGTTCATTATGACAAGAGTTGTTTGTCCTAAGCATCAAGCTTCCCTTGTTCTGGTCTCAAGTTCTCCATGGTGCTGTCGGTCCAGAAGGCCTCGTGAAGGCCGGAGGGGCGGTTGAAAAAGGCTGCTGAGCCTGAGATGTTTGAACCGCTGGTGTCTGCGCCGGTTGTGACACTTGAAGCCTAGTCTGAGACTGTTGGGTAGGTCGGATGATCATGTGGTCAAGAGCAGGGGAATATGAACCAGGCGTAATACTCCCTCGCATCCTTGGGCGCCAGTGGGTTGTATCAGGAGTAGTCGAGTCCACATCCATTAGGTCACTGGTTCGGGAAACTGACTGAACAGGGGGACTACTTGGGCGCTGCGTCTGAGTGGTTAAATGATTACTGCTTACACTTCGCACGAAATAACTGTTAGGCTGGGAAGCAAGTACTCTAGGGATACGCGGCAACTGAGCCAAAGATGATACATTCCCAGGAGACTGACTCGTAACTTGAACTGGGTGCCTCGGGCTCTGCAAGGAACACATGCCATCAACATATGAATACTCACTCAAGAGAAGAAAGTATAATTCTCAAACGGATTCACTAACCTGTGATGAAGTTGTCAATGATGACATCTGACTCGAGGTTCTAGTAAGATATGTTCCGGCGGGAGTAACAGGTGAAGCATGAACTTGAGAGAACTGAGTAGATGGGAAGACGGTGGAAGTAGTTGCTGATCTCTCCCTTGGAGATGGTGCCTGTGAGAATGGCACAGATACATGTGCTGGATCTAGAGGCATTGTTATATCCTGACCAGTTCCAGTATTCAAGTGATTTAGCATCACCTCGTCAAGTGATATCACATCAGAGAAGTTAAACATAGAACAGTAATCTTCGCCTGAAGCATCTTTGCTTGCGTTGTTATTATTAGATTGACCCTGAACATCTGACAACCGGGGCTTCTGGTCCACAACCTTGGTGGTGCTACCAAATAGTTCAATATCAGCATCATCCTCATCATCCACAGTGAGATCCAAGACAACTGGACCAACATTTAACAAGCTATTTGGATCTTCAAGATCATGGATTATTGCATCACGAACAGGTTCCTCGTTTCCATTATTTTCCATTGCAACCTTCCATGTACCACCAGCATGGATGATTACATCAACAGCATTGCGCTCTGCATCCTTTAATATCTGAGAATATGAAATGAGACGAGTTACCTATATAGAGATGCAATGCAAAATTATAGCAGTAAGCAAATTACGGCGTAGATAGTTACTTGCCTTCACCATATTTTGATCTAAACGGATCTCTGGGTAGCAAACAGGTTGATTGCAATGAGGGCAGCGCCAAGATGGGTTTCTCATGTTTATGTGGACATAGTTCCAGAAATCAAAACACTACAGCAGAAAAAGTTAATATATTACTCCCAAATATTAAGAGAAAACGTAGATAACATTCACAATCTCTTAAAAAAAAAATTATTTCGTTTTCTTTCAACTTGGTAGTTATCAGAATCTTGTATCACCTGAAGATGTTTACACAACTGACCCTTGACTGGAAGCTTGATCCGCCTACGACTGTTTTAATATACACAAAATTAACGACAAAAGACAATAATAACATTACACAGAAGTCCACAGAAAGAGGCAGAAGTGGTACCTTATAGGACATCTGAGAGATACTCGTGATGGCCCCTCAATGATGTCAGAATCTATTGACAGAGCAAAATAAAGTGCAGAGCCATTAATTCCAAGTCACTGAAAGAATCAGAGCGAAAAGAAAAATTTCCTCACTCCTTGGGATCTTGAATTACCTGGACTTGGCTCGACCACTCCAGACTGCACGTAGTCTTTAAGAACTGGTTTTTCAGGTAGCTGTGCTAAAGCCGTAAAAGCAATTACAATAATGTAATGGCCATTGGAATTGCCCATAACTTGTAAGAGGTTTGTTCCGTATTTGAGGATGGCAGTAACATTTGTTGGGAGTTGAGGCCCTGAATCCTGAAAAAAAATAAACATTTGACAGTAAACATAAACACATGCACATAACTAGTTCAGAGAACAATATTACATTAAAATTGCACAACCATTGAGATATTAACCCTCTTCTCGACCATCTTTCCATTTAACATGAAGCTGCAATTTTGGAACAAAAGCCAGGGAGGTTAAACTGCATAACATTATTTCTTTTCAGTGATGGAAAATAGCAAATTCTTTTCTCATACCTGACATCAGGAGGATTTATAATACAGGCGGACATGTCTATGTTCTCTGTCTGGACAACAAATAGCCGCTGAGAGCAAACAAGAATGCAGTGCATCAACAAGAAGAAACAAAGATTCAAAATATAAAGGAAATGACTGGTACGTAATATGCATGAAAACGGTCGCAACTCGCAAGTAAAAAAATATACATGAACATAACCACCTAAATGCACATATATGGATGGAATTCAAAATGAAATGATATCAATGAGAACAGACAAGCCATACATACAATTCTCTCTTGAGGAGAATGGGGCATATTCTTCGAGATATGAAAATCATGCGCAAGCATTGTATAGCCAGCCTGCCATGTAAGGAAAACAACAATGAAAATGAGCAGAGTTAAGAGGGTAACGATATGTTCAAACGAGAAGACAGAAAATCACCTTCAATTCAAGAGAAACAAGAACATGGCCAAGCTTCACAAATGGATAGAACCTAAGATGAGAAAGAAACAAATTTGAAACCAAGGCATAGATTTGTTTCCAGTGAGTACCATTCTGGTCAAGAAGTTTGCGAGATCAATCTGTGAATTAACAAAGCCACATGTTATAAGGAGGGGTGACAGCAAAACCTACCTCTCCATGACGAGCGATAATGTACCACCAGGACTTTGAATAGCAAGGACACTGTTTTCAGGACTCCCAAAACCATTCTTCATCTGAATACTAAGGAAAAACATTATAATCTGAGTAAACTTCTATCAGATTCGGAAGAAGACAGACCTGATCAGCAAGAGCGATGAGTTCTTGAGCCTCGCTATCCGAAAACCATCCCAGTTTACAAGCATGCTGTGCCATTAACACAAATCTTAAAACTTTTGACTAAAATCATTATTCTAAGCAAAAGTGGCAGATTACTAATCCAAATTTGTCTTTCTCTGATGTAATAACCTTAATGGAGATCATGAGCACCATAACGGCCGTCTTAGTGTACAAATCATCTCTATGTCGGCACACCTAACACAAAGCCACTATAAGTACACTCACAATGGCCTCAATTCAGTGGAAAGTCTCGATCAAAACGAACCTGCTTGAGTAAGGAGGGAAGATCTTCAACCTTTTTTGGGATTTCATTATTAGCTATTGCAAAATCAATTCCTCTGCATCCAATCCAATCAATTAGAAAGAGCACTGAAATTGAGTGTTTTATGTTGGATAGAAGGGTTACTTGGCAAGAGATATGCAGCAGATTTGGAACTCTTTAACCTCGCTTTTGGCTCCGGCTTGAATGTGGAAAGCTAACCGTTGCGTCACGGAGGCCAAACGGAAGGAATTGACCAGAGCAGCTGCGGCCTTCTCCGGTAACCCAGTTCCAGCCACCGGAATCTCCGTTGTCGATGCAGATGACATCGAGTGGGAACTATGAACAATGAAATTAGACGGTTCCTCCTCCTTAGTATCTATCTATTGATTGATTCTCTTTTAACACTCGATGAAGACAAGGGGAAAAGCTACGTCTGTTCAATCAAAAACCTGTTATCACCCCAGTATTTAAGTATTGGACTCTTAATGGGCCTTTGAAGATTGAAGCCCAATTTGCTAGACTTGTCTTGTTTTACGTCTATGCCAAATCACTTATCTACTTTAGATAATTCCTTCATATTATGCATCTCCCGCCAAAAACTAAGGCCTTGGCGTTCATTCGGGTTTAGATTTGGGTTTAGGGTTCGGGTCAGGATTTTGGAATTTCGGCTATATATTGTAACATGTCTTAAGTTTTGTTTAAGATTTATATGTTTTACGATTTTCAAAAATATTTAAATACATTTTTATGTAATATGTTTTGAACTTTTTAATATGAAGATATATAGTATTCACATCTAATTTTCAAATGATTGGTTTGTGATGGTTATGGTATCTTTAGAAATTGTTAAGTTATATTTGCGACTGGTTTATATTGATTTTATTCAAATGATAGCATAAGATTGATTTTCTGATTATTGTATAACCAGTTTAGCTATATGGATAAACAAAAGGCTTTCTAGAATATATATAGGATTGGTTTATGATGATCAAGGTATTTTAATGAATGATTAAGATATATTACAAATGATAATTATTGATTGGGGTAAATGATAGTATAACATTGGTTTATGAATGATTTCATGCTGCTTTTTACTTTTTTAGGTTTCAGAAAAAATGGTAATTATGGTATATTTAGAAGTATTATATTCAGAAGATTGTAACAACTGTTTGTATACATTTGATGTATACAGGTTGAAAAGATTTATCAGTGCACTGCCCACAAAAAGCAGAATGATTTAATGACGACAAAAATATTTGTTTAATAAAAATGTATTTGGCTTTGGAAATGTAATTGTTTAGATGTATATTGCTTTTTGTTAGGAAAATATCAAATGTGAGTAGATTTAGGTTATTTTGTTAAGTTACTAATTAATGGTCTAACTATGATTTTGCACAATAGATTTTTAGTGTCTCTATTTTAATAGAATAGATTTACAATATTCTAATTAAATTCATATAATATAAACTATCATCTTATTATTACATAATTATATCGTTGGGTAATAAAACAGAATTTTGATGTCAAAAATACATAGATAACCCTTGTAGTTAACTTTAAGGGCAAATCTTTCAAATATACATATTAAGTATTTTTCAGAAAAATAACCTTCAAAGAAAAAAATAACCAAAATAGATTTTTAGTTTTAAAATTTTTAATTTTAAACGTCACTTCCAAAAATCCACCCATAACTCTAAACCTTAATTCTAGATTAACTAGTCTAAAAGGTATAAGTATATATTTACACTTTTTAATAAAATATATTTTGATTGTTTTTTTTAATGTTATTTTGGTGACAATTTTTTTTTAATTCTAGCTTAGGATATTTTTTTAAGTTTAATTATATTTATTTTTTAAGAAAAACACACACACATATATATATTGAAATAATGATGTACAATTGTGAAGAAAAATCAAAGCGACTTTTATTTAGAGAACATTTGGTCTAATAACAAAACCAAAGCCATAGCTAAACCGGTATCAAAATCAGGACTAACAACAAGATCAAAAACATCTGAACCAAACCGGGCGCCTTTAGTTCTGGCCTCTTTTCTTTTGATCTCCACCACAGTCCGGCTTGATGGGACGTGCATTATCTTACACGATTTGCATCTGTACGATCCTTTGATAACGTAAGAGCGCTGCTTATCGAATGTAACTGAAAATACGTACGCCAAAATGTCGGATTTGGTGCTCATAATATTGGGCTCGTTGGTACTTTTTCTTCACCATTTGTATCCTTTGCTACATATATTCCCCAACTATCTACTACCGCAAGTTTCTGACCAGTACAAAGAAAAACTCATTTTTTATACATGATCGTTAAAACATTCATAACAGAAAATCAAATTAAGTAGATGTTTATTTTCTTGAATGGTTATCTAAATCGACGTTTTGTTATTATGACGTATATCATTATGTAAAAGTAAAACTATGATAATATGAAACAGACTTATATAGTCAAACTTTTGTGCTGGATGGAGTTTGTAGAGAGAGGATAGAATTGTAGAGATATCCCATTGAATATGACGGGTTATTCGAAATTCATGCCAATACAATTGTCCACATGCAGAATACTTGTGTATTTTTGACGTGACCGATTCTGGACGGTGGTGGAATGGTCCCACTCAATCTTATTTTATACTATATACGTATATAATATCTTCTTTCATACTATACTGTATAACTCTTTTTATTGCTATTTTTTCTTTCAAATATATATTTAATCGGCTTTAACCAATCTCTCATATACTCTAAAATTTTTAACAACGAAAAGAAATATCTTAAGCCATGATTAACCCGGATCTCTTAACGTGGAGTTTTTAACATAAAATTTATTTTTTTTCTTTTTGTTTTACATTTTTTCCGCTAAGAGACGTCTCTTATGGTTCTTATTTAAGAGACGGTTCTTAGGTTTTCTTAATTAGAAGTTAAGAAACGTCTCTTATAGAAAAACTAAAAATTCCACTTTAACTACTCTTAGATTCATTGACTTAAAGAATTCCGAAGCAATAAAGTCTTAACAATTTAATGGTTTGATATTAGAACCTTAAAGGAGGATATTGTTTATAAATTACTGCAACGAATTCAACTACAAAATATATTTCTGCGTATATAGTCTGATTAACGTATATATATATATATATTTACCTTGGTACGGTGCATGAGGAGGACGGAGTTGCCATCTTTGTCCATGAGGATGAGTTCTGCGGGTCGGGTTCGGGAATAATTATCGACCCGGTAGATCAAATCTCCCTTCGAGTCTATCACCGTGAAACCTTCACAACTAACCAGGAGCGATTTTCTCCACACGGTGAGTGTCGTACACGCGTCTCCGGTCTCTACGGTGGAGGGGACGGCCACTATTGGTTCCCGAGAGGCCTGCGCATCCTCGCCGTGGACCGACCTCGACCGATGCTTCAAGAGAGGGAACATGTTCAGTTTTTTTGGTGTTCTTGATTTACTATTTTAGGAGTGTTTAGATCTAATAAGTTTTCAACACAAATATGGTAAGGTTAGGTATATACACAGATGATATATATAGTTAGAATGTGTCTTTGGACTGCGGAAAGATATTATGTTATTGTACTTATTCCACAATATAATATTGACTTCTTTTTTTTTTGTAACACATATAATATTGACTTCTTATTACTATCTTTCTTTATAGTATTCTCTTCTACTCTTCTTTATTGCAACATTTTTTTTTTGAAACTTTGTATAATTATTTTTTTTTGTTCTTTTGGGTTTTAATAAACACCTTAGTTTGACCAAAAACTAAAAATAAAATAAACACCTGACAAAGTCCCAGGATTTCTTTACAAGGGTTTGTTTACAATTTACATACATATCATCCTCGCAACTATAGGAAAACCGAACTGTATCGAATTGAAAATATTTTTACGTGCAGAATTTTTTTTAATATTTAATATACGTCAACTTTTTTTTAAATGTGGTTGAAATCGTTAATATTTTTATTTTAATTTTCCTTGACAAATTATTGATGATTAGTAGGTAACATACATGTGTAAGCTGCAATAGGACAGAGGCCGACTTATTCGATATTATTTAAAGTATATTTTTACCCTATTATTTTTGGGAAAATCTCTCAAATAAACTTTTTTGAAGTTTTTGTCACAGAATATCACTTAAGAAAAAAATGACCAAAATAGACTTTTTTATTTTGAAAATTTTAATATTTTTAAACTATTTTTTAATTATAAACTTCACCTCCAAAACTCAACTCCATAACTCTAAACGCTAAATTTAGATTAATTAACCGAAGGGGTATAAATATATATTTACACCCTTTAATAAAGTCTATTTTTATCATTTTTTTAAGTGTTATTTTGGAGAAAAAAAAAGTTTTTTAAGTCTATTTTAGTTTTTATCTCTTATTTTTTTTCTGTAAATGTTGTAGGAGTCGACATTTTTAAGAGTGTTGTAGAAATTAGAGTACTAAATGGATGTGACGATATCTTTTTTTGTTTATCGACATTTTTAAGAGCGTTGTAGAAATTAGAGTACTAAATGGATGTGGCGATATCCTTTTTTGCTTATCAAGGATGTGGCGATATCAAAAAAAAAAATTGAAGTTTAAAGATAAATTGCTAAGAATAGTATAAGTTAAGTACTACTTTACAAAAATACATCCTATCAAAAATATATTAACATTTGGGTTTACAATTTAGTGATTATTTTTAGGGTTTAATGTTAAAGGGGTGACGTTGAGTTACAAAAATTTTATAATTTTTTTTAAAATTAATTAAGTCTATTTTCATCAAAAATAAGATATTTTTAAAAATAGTAATTCATTAAGATAAATTTGCAAAGTAGTATCAAACTACGGTAGAAATGAAATTTCCCCAAGTTTGAATTGTTCTACTATGCGATAAGCACTAATTACACTGCAGATAAACGTTTACCGCCTATGTCATTGATCTTGTGCCAATGATTCTTACAGTGAGATGCCTCTCTCTTATCAAACCCAACAAGCTTAGGACTAGTATTGTAGTACGCAACAATTATTTTCCAGAATGCAAGAGACCTTTGCTCATTCCCTACTACGGGATCTTTGCTAGTATTTAACCACGAGCTGATGAGCACTACATCCGTCTGTTAGCGTCCACGACCTTCTTTCTTTAAGAATGACTTTAGTGGCTTCACCAAAGTTTGAATCCTCGGTGCCTTGACTGCCTAAGAAGGGGACTTGCGATGAACTAATGAAACACTATATGATACATTACCAAATACTACATTTTGTTGACTCTTAAGTAGGTCAGCAAAGTTTGCAGACTCGCTAAATGGATTAAAATCCATTGGAGTTGGAAGAGAATAAAAGCGTTTCAGAGATGGAAAAGAGAAATAAGAGATAGGAATCTGTTGGAGTTGGAAGAGAAAGAAAGAGTTTTAAAGAGGGAAAGCAAACTTGCATTCAACACTCTAAACAACTAACAACAAACAAATGTGAGTTGACATATATCTAACTTCTATTTATTACCCTTTAACAACAATAATCAAACACAAAACAAGTAATTTATTATCGACAATTCAATTCATTTTCAAACACAAAGGAAGTCATTTAACTACCTAACTCAACCAAACGCAGTCATTTTCTCAATTCAACAGATCAAAGATACCATCACTTCTATTAATTACCAACATCAATGCCAACAGACCAAATCATTAACTACCTAACTCAACCATAAAATTTTCAGTGACTTTAAAAGACGAAGACATTTACCTTTATTGCTCCAGCAAATGCACTCATCTGCTTTGACGAAACTTTTATCTCATCTACCTTGATCCATGCAACTCAACAGACAAACACACATAAACAAAACAAAAAAAGAGTAACAGAGTAAGTAATCAAATTCATGACACTCGATTCAATTCAGACCAGAATTTAAATCATATAATTGAACTCTTAAACAATTCCGACCAAAACCAATCATGAACCTCGGTTCAATTCAGTTACGGGTCAATTGGTGTACATAACACAGAGACACGAATCACATGATTGTAAACAATCTATTCAACTCAGAAAAGAACGACAATCAATTCATTTGAGACCACACTCGTAAACAATTTCAATCAATATCATAAACGACCAACAAATAAAACAAAAAGCTTTTCTAAAAACGTTCAATCCATATCAAAAACAAACACAAGAGACAGAGACAAATCTATATGAATCTGAAGATATATGTTTACCTTGCGATTTTTCCTCAAAGACAGCCACCGAGAGAGAGGTACAAGTTTGTCACCATCGAGAAGATCCACCGAGAGAGAGGACAGCAACAGAGACGCAGACTCGTCGAGGAGAGAGACAGAGACGAGGATTCCACCGACAGAGATGCCGACTGCTTCATCGTCAGGGGAAGATCAGGGAGACAGAGGTGGAGAGTCGTCTAAGGAGAGAAAGAGAGAACCGGAGTCGTCGAGGTTTCACGAGAACGACGCGGAGTCTTCGAGGGTGAGAATCGAGAAACGTGGATCGCCGAGGGAGAGAAAGAGAGACCCGGAGTCATTGAAGTTTCATGACAACGGCGCAGAGTCGTCGAGGATTCAATCGCGCCGAGGGAGAGAAGGAAAGAAGCGGATTCGTCAAGGGAGAGAAAGAGAGAAGGCGACTCATAGAGAGAGAGATAGACGCGTCTAACGATACGTGTCTCATTACATACGTTTCTTGTGAAGCTTAATTAAGCACCGTGGCTTAGCTTAATACATTATTTTCTTTTTTTTAATCTGGAAATCATTAAGCACCCCCAAGCTATTAATCATGCTCTAACCATCTATATCAGTGTTCTAAATCGCGCTTTGTTCCGTGGAAGATAAACTTCTAGGGCCTATTTGTATACATGGATGCTTAAATTGATATATTTTTATATAATATATATATATATATATTAATTTATAAATTAGTTTTATAAAATAAACATAAAATATACTTCAATATAATTTATATGTATAAAATATAGCTTAACATATAAATAGTTTCAAATTGTAAAAAAACTAAAACATGTTTAAATATATAAATATAAAATTTACAAATTATTTTGTAAGCAATTAATATAATAGATATAATCATATAAATACATAAAAAGTAACAAGTAATATAGAAAACAGTATTTATAAAATATATAATAATATTAATCTTTAGTTTTTCGAATAAAAATTATTAAAATCTGTTTAGGTGTTCGCCTAAGCCGTATAATGGACGCCTAAATGCTATTATACCCACAAATTATATAAATTCACATAAAATATTATATAATATAAAAACAGTACAGTTGAATACCATATAGCACATACACGCCGCCTAGACAAATGCATAGACGAACGCTTAGACGTTATTTCAGAATACTAATATACAAAGATGCCAAAGCAAAGTTTAGACATATATATACTTTAAATAAAATATAAATACAAATTTATATACATCAATATAAAAAACTGAATACAAAATTTACTTCAAGTATAATTTTATGTATAAAATAATAGTTTAACATATACAGATAATTTGAAATTATAAAAAATCATAAATATATTTAAACATAAAAATTATAAGTTTATAAATTTAAAATTATTTTACAAGCAATTAAGCTAAGAGTTATAATCAGATAAATACCTAAAATAAGGAACAATAAATATAAATATAACAATAAAATCCGTCTAGGAGTCCATGTAGAATGTTATGGCACAACTATTAACCTAGTAGCACGTTGACACCATTTAGTCAGGCACATAGGCCTAACATCTTAGAACTTTGGTCTTAATAAATTAACGCCCGCGGATATTAATTTTTATATTTTTATATATTGATATTTGTTTTTGATGATTAGTGTTATATATTTTAGATATGTTGTCGTATAATTAATTGTATTCAAAAGATCCGGATTGAATCATGTAATAAGGTTATTTTTAATACAAATATCTGAATCCATTTCAGATACATTAGTTATTTAAATATTTTTATGTTTCTACACATCAGAATCAAAATCAAAATCATTCAGACCCAAGAGGACATAACTCGAACTCCACACATAAATTTATAATATCTAAGCGGTTCAAAACCCAAAAAAATTGATCCCGAAAGAAACAACTTGTACATGAATGAGTACCATAATGTCCATAACTAATTGATTCTGTAAATAAACTAAAAAAAAAACAATTTCTATATGTTTGGCTAAAATAAGGGAAATTATAAGAATCTTTTATTTAGTAAAGTAGTTATATGGAGTGACATTAAGTGACAATAAATGTAATACATTTTAGTTATTTTGATTTAAGTTATTATTTTGTTCACATAAACTATACATTTGAATTATGTGTGTTAGTTATGTAATTTTTCACCGACTGTAGCTAAGATAATTTTTTTGAAAAAACATAGATTAAACCGAACTATTAACCATATGCAAAACCCTGTTATTTAAAATTTTGATTTTTATAATTTTCACAAAGTTATGTTGATTAACTAATAAATAAAAATCTTTTATGGTAATATAATTAATGATTTGATGTATTGTTAAGGTAAATAATGATGTGATGTATTGTTAAGGTAATATAATTAATAAAATTACTAAAAATACATTATATTTCTTTTTATAATGCTCTCAATGTTTCCAAATAATTCTAACTAGGTGACCGGCCCGCACCCTGTGCAAGCATAAACAGATTCAAATTATGGATTAAGTAGTACAAAGTTTTAGCAGTAACAGATTTTATATCATAAGACCACCGTCTTTGGGAGAAAGCATCAGACACATGAAAATGTTGGTACTCGATATTTTACACGGACGAGATGGAACAAAGTAACTTCAGTATCAAGAGGTAGTCGTTCATGTATGCATAATTTCAACGGCCCAAAATAATTTGTGTGTTTAAGAAGATATTTTATTTTCCAAATCTGAAATTAATAGTGTATAGTTTTAGAAGTAACATATTTTAGATTATCACTAATTAGAATTTTATTGTATATGTGTTGTCTTTATTTTAGGTAAAAATATTATTATATTTTATTTTTTTGAAAAGTTTATGTAGAGATATTAAAAGAAAATATAATAAAATTGAAAGTATTATCCATAAATTATATCAAGTATGAAGTACTTGTCTCGATAATGAAAACAACTTCCATTAGAAACCTGCAAAAAAATGTATTTAATTTTGTAAGCAAGTGGACGTGTTATATAATATATAATTTGAAAGATTTATTCTTTTCTATTCTTTATTGAACAGAAAAAATATTAAAGTGACATACCATGATCGGAATAGTCGGAAAAATGATTGGCAATGAAATACTATCGATCTTCATACTCATCACTACCCATCTGGCAAATTCCAAAAAATAAACAATTGTAACTGTTTATATATTTTTAAAAAAATTATTGGAAAAAAATAGATAACAATTACGTAACCTGCCTACGGAATATTCTGGAAAACTTGTTTGTAGACAACATTCAATGTTTTTGTCTCCGACTTCCTTTCTTTACCAGTTATTAGGATTTTTAATTCAGATCTCGACTTAACTCTTGAAAGTGCAACGTAGAGCTGACCATGAGAAGCATTGATGTATCCGGTTGACTTACTTCTTTATCAACATAAACCATTTCAATGGTGTTGCCTGATTCTTTGTTGTAGTTTCTCCACAACCGTATAATCCTAACTTCAATACGCGACGTATCTTTACGGGGTTTTAATTCTCTAAGAAAAGAAACAATTTTTTTCTTGGCTCGCACCATTGTCATTGTGCGATTAAAAGAGAAGAATGTGTGAGTGTAAAGACATCGAGATTCACCTATATATATATACAAAGTGAATGTTCTCAGATTAATGACGCCAAGATAATGTTCATAAAATAAATAATGAAAGCGTTTAAAGAAAGATATTAAATTGGTATTGTCATAAAATGATATTCATATGATATGATTATTCTTACGCACGTTATTTATTTGTAATAAAGAAACTAATTATTACATATATTAACTAATATTCTTGCGCAAGTAATTTATTTGTTATAAGGAAAATAATTATTACATATATTAACTAATATTCTTGCGCAAGTAATTTATTAACTAATTATGTAAGTCATTAGGAAAGTGATGTTAATTGGTCATTAAATTTTGTTTTCCCTTGCAATTAGTATTCAGTGGTACTTCCCTATTATAGTGGGATCGATGAATTAAAAAAAATGATTAAAAAATTCCAAAAAATCGACCAATCAATTGTCTCAAATTCTTCTGAGAAGCTCTGTATGAGTGACATGTGGCAAATTGACTTCTCTTTTAATATATAGAGGAATTTATATTGCTATCTATGTTTCAAAACAGTAGTAAAAAGGAACTTTAGTTTTAATAATATAAATACTCCACCAACAACTATATGTATATTGTAGTAATTCGCACTTGTTTGGAAAAGAACTCGAAAGTTTGCACAAAAAATATGGTAGAAATAGTATTTTATCCATCACCAAAAAGAAAAAAAAACGGTATTAAGAATCTAAAATAATATAATATAAACCTAAATTTTAGTGAAAGCAACAATATTTTATTAAAAAATTAACACTTTATAACTGTAGTAACTAAATAAAAACCTAGTGAAAATTATTCTAAAACTTGTATAGTTAAAAATAATTATATAATATATGTTTCCAAGAATTGTTAAAAATATTATACAATATTTTAAACTTGTATGAGTAAAAACAAATAGCTATAAACTTGTAAATAACAATTATACACTGTTATCTACTTGTGTAGATAAAGAATTGTAATTAATAATATTACCAAAAATCAATATTATTTTATTCTAATATATACATATATGTATGTATGCTGAATTGGATTGGATATACATTTTTATAATTTCAGTATTTTTAATTTGATTCATGTTTAATGGATAATATATATTAATATTTGGATTTTCCTTAGAGTTATATATATCAAATTTTTTGGATCGAATCAAAATAGATTAAAGATCGAATCAAAATTGAAGGATATTTTCCAACTCTACAATATGTTACATCATGCTTATTTTTTGATACAATATAATCATGAAAATCATGCAATCGATCGAATCCAGATTAGTTATTTTGACTATTAATTTTTTCGTGTATTGAAAGAAGTCCAATTCATGTATTACAAAAATTAGGTTTGGTTCAAATCATTTTTTTCTAATCCTGAAAAAGTTTATGTTTGATGTTTATGAACCAAAAGTTAAATGGATAAACATTTTATCCAATACTTGTTGAGATTTTTTATCCAAAGTAATCAAACTATCTGATTAGATTCATGTATTTTGTTCTGACTTTTAAATAATACTTAAAAATACTCATTATAGATACAATTTAAATAGTTATCTTTAATCAAAAATAACAATAAATACAATTTGATTTGGATATTTTGTATCCAAATTATCTCATTTTATCTAAAATATCCAAAATAACTAACATATTTGATTTATGATTTTAATCTAAGATCAAGTAACGATGCATTTGTGATCACCGATGATTTTTTCTCAGCCATATTAATATACTCCATCTGTTTCATAATGATCCATGTTTTAGAAAAAATGTTTGTTTCTAAAAGATCTATATTTTACATTTTCAATGTAAGTAATAATGATAAATTGGTAGATTCTAAAAACATTAATTTGGTTTACTGAATTTTGATTGGCTAAAAGTTACGTAGACTTTTCACACATATTAAGAAATTACGTAAATTTTAAATTATAAAAGCATTATTTTTTGTAATTAGCTATTTCAAACATACATTATTCTGAAACCAAGGGAGTATTAGTTAACCACCATAAACATAAGCCATGACTTTTATTAACAAGCTTTTGTAATAAAACGGAATATTACTTCTCGTATAGTATATTCCTGATACACCCTTTTGTCGAAGGCATGCGTGGCCGAACCATTGGGTAGTGATTGGCAGGTAATCAGACGTTGTTAGTTCATGCACGGTTTTCTGAGATTGATTTGGATTAAACAATGTATATTTTATGCATTATTAAAATTTATTACTGTATTAGGTAAGAACTTTTAGATTATACAAGGGTCCCAAATTAGGCCACGTAAAAGATTTGAGGTTCCAAGAATCTCTACTTTCTTTTCTGTTTACGAATCTCCCTTTGAAAGAAAAATATGTTATCTTCTTAAAAGGCTGGTTAGGTGGTAATGATTTCTCTTTCACACGAAAATATATAAAAATTAAGATATCATCAGAAATATGAATAGACATTCATGGCTTTTGGTTGATTCAAATTTCTAATTTTTGATACTATATTCATATTTTATATTAGGATAATTTCATGTAAATAATTTGTTAATACAACGAAACAAGAAATAAGCAGTAGACAAGCAAAAACAGAGATCAGAAGATATTATATTGATCAAGAGAGGAGGAACTACAATAAGATAAATAGTAGACCTTAGTTCTAGCCATTTACCTCTAATTTCTATTATAAAATATTGATCTTTTGTTCTCTAGTTTGGGTTCCCCTTATATACGTTGTTTGTAGTTGGAAATTAGATTAGATATTTGCATATTCTGAAATTTGGAAGAATCTCTCCTTAGTAGAAGTTTTCCATGAAAGAATGGATGGAGCTAAGTATGAAGCTGGGATTTCTCTAGGCAATGATCGAAGGCCGACGTTCTTCTCGGGTAATGACTCCCTGAATTATTTATCCCCAGCAGTTTGCCCCATATTTTTCGATTTCATATGTAAAATCGGGAGATAATATGTGAGCTTTGTCTTACCAGAATCTTTCTCTCTTAGCAGGTTTATCATGAGCAGGACGTCGCTTCTTTAATGTATTTTCCGGGTTGCTATGGCCTGAACCATGTATGAACCCGGTAGTAGATCTTAAGTTGTGACTAGTCGAGGGGTAATTGTTATCTTACAAGCATTTCAGGCTCGGGGCCTGATGAGTTTGTGTAATCTCGAAGGATTCAAGATCATGTTTCCGCATTTCAATGGATGCCGAGATTCGTTTCTTGTCGTGGAGCCTCAAAGGCACGTAACCTTTTAGTAGTCTGATTTGAGTGGTGGGTAACCTAATCAAACAAAGAGATATTTAGTATTACTACAATGGGTACTTGATCTCTTTATTTTAGTCAAAGATTCCTAGTCTGAACCCGAAATCTACACGGTATGGTGCTACAATGGGTGTGGATTCCGATCGTAGACTGATCAGAATCTGCTGTGAAATTAGTGCTCTACTCAGAAGCAGAAATCTTCAATCTAAGTTTCCGATTACAAGAGAGTATCTTTTATTGGTAGGATTTGCTTTGGCGGATTATTCGAATCTTCTCCTAGGATTTCCTTTCCATCTCGTCGAGATATAGTTGTTATGTGGATTGATGTCTGATTTCATCGTAGGGGAAACTTGATCTAGTTCATGATATTGAAAAATTGCTATCATTCCCTTTCCTTGCTGACGACATATCTAAGGGTTAAATATTTCTGAAGGAACTTTAAGCTTGGATGTGAGATATTTCAACGTATGAATATACCTTTGGGGCAATGTTTTCTACATCCACTCTACTAATCTTATTCTCTAAAGTTTTTGGAAGAATGAAAGATCATTCACCCGTTTTCCTTCTTTCCATGCCTCGTTCGTAGGTAGCCACATGAGACATATATGACTTTTTGGAAGTTCCTTTCTTCTCATATTCATTCTTGGGATAATTCTTTCGAAACCGATCATGAGATTATTATGGCGGCTCCCCTAAGACACTATAATTCCCAGGGGTTTGAAGGAATCTGGTCTTGCTCTTAAATTTTAGAGGAGATTTCCGACATATGGAGGAAGTTTCCTTGCCTTTTTCAATGGAACTTCAGAGCCCTAAAAGGTTTAAACGGACTTCTGACGGAGAAATGAAGAGATAGCCATCTACAAGGTTATCCTAGAGGCGAGGCCTTACATGAGGAACACATGCTCTTATCGCCGAAGTTTCGTCGTATTTTGGTGTTCCTCCTTTACATCTTAATCCCCTGACTTGGTAAACTTTCATTGCTATTCAAGTACTGGGAGATTTTCATGGCATATCTTTTGGTATGCATGAGATCTCTTATTCATACTATTTTTTTCCCTTGGCTACGAAGAAAGAATTACACCACATTTGTTCTCCGGATGGCCAGCTGATCGTGGAGGAGGCGTTGAAGGCTACCAATGATACCACGCCTTTCAGAGACCGTTGGAATAGGAGGTATATGTGTATGAAGGTTATCAGGGCCTTTGGTTTTCCCATGTTATGGTATTGTGTTGGTAAGGTTTCTTACAGCTTCAACATGTGAATTATTTGTACAACCTTCAATTGATGTATTGTCCTTGTATTAGTCATTTCCCGTCTGGTATCGTTTGGTGGGGAAGCGCCGATGAAGGAGGCGTTGACCATTTCGAGGAAGCTAAAATGGGTTTTCTTTCTGGTGAGTTAGGAGGCTTTGCTTCACATCCATATTTTGGGTAAGTCCTTTTCTTCTGAGCCGAAGTGAATTTTGCGTCGCTACTCACTTCTTCTCTCTTCTTTTCTTATAATTTTAGGAAACAAGTTGGAAGTCTTGGTAACGACTATTTTTGACGAATATCATATGATGAAAGCATGGAAGGGGTGTCCTCACCTTTGTACCATACCCATTGTAGATGCCACTACCTTTCCAATTGTTGACATGGAAGAATATAATTGTTGAGAAGTTATGAAGTCTTATCGTTGCAGAGTTAGGAGGAGTTGACCAAAGATCTGAACGAGGAAGATTGATATGCTCAAATTTACTTTAAGCTATTCTCTAAAGTAAGAGCGTCATCATAGTATTTAATGATCAAATCCACGGAGGTTAGACATCACATAATATACTTATGGTTTTCAAGGTAAATTAAACCAAAAAGTAAAAAAAGCAATAAAACAAAAAACATTATTACATAGATAAAGCGTTAGATAAAAAAATTATTAAACAAGAGATTCAAACATGTAATGAATTGATGTTAAGGATACTTATGCTAAAATCTCTGCATTTTATTTTTCCTTATCATATCTCTGCATTTTTTTTTACCTTATCATATCTCTGCATTTTTTTTAAAAAATATATATATATAATCGAATGAAATAAGCACCATTTATTAGGGGTGGGACGGATCCGGATATCCAAGAAATTTAGGATATCCAGATTCATCGGATCCGTGATTTTAGTATCCAGATTTGTGTCTTCCAGATATTCAGAGTTTGAATATCCGTCTAGATATTGTAATACCCACGAGTATCCGGATTCAGATATAGATTCGTAAAAATAATTTAAAAATATTTTTAAAATACAAAAATTCACAAAATAATACATAAATTAAGTATTTATATAAATTTTATGAATATATATATGACATGAAATATTACTAAAATTAAATATTATAAGACTTATTATATATAAATATTAATATATCAAATATAATTATTAATAAAATTAAAAATTTAATATATTTTGAAAACACGGAGCCGGGTCCAGATATCTGACCTTTAAAATTAAGACATCTGGATCCGGATTTGGTTTGGGGGATCCTAGATTTTATTATCCGTATTCGGATCCAGGCATCCCAGATATTTTATTTGCAGAGCGGATCCAGAGTGTATCTCAAATCGGATCCAAATCTCAGATAATAAATCTTAAGCTTACTATTACATGATAATGTTTATGAAAAATTTAAAATATTACTTTCTTTCTTTATTAGTTTCAATTTAATGTTTACGAGATAGTCTAAGAGATCCTATCTGTCGACATCAAAATCTCCACTCATGCAGACATCATAGGAAGGTGTGGCCGTTCAGTTACGTGGCCATGATATCACAAAATAAATATGGTATATAACAAAAAAAATTGAAATTGTTAGAATATCATATAACAAAGAAAAGTCCTAGAAATAGGGCAAAGTCCACTTCTAACATTAAGTTTTATCATTTATGCCTCGTTCGTGTGTATATTTCAAAAGTGCATCGAGATGATTCATCTAGATGTTTTATTCAGATGGTCGACCTCGGCGTTGTTCATTTATGTATTTCGTTTATCCATCCGGATGAAACATTTGAATGCAAATATGTTCTTTTGCTTTTAATATTTTGAACTTACATTTGCATCGAGAGGCATTTGTTACTAAAATGACAAATATATATATGTTTACTGTTTTAGCATAAAATACGTTTTACGGTTTAGACGAAAAAGTGTATTTTACGGCTTTGGCAGAAAATATCATATTTGCATTTTTGAAGTAAAATTATGTTAAGGGTTTTGGCCAAAAAGTGCAATTTTACGGTTTTTAGCGGAAAAATATGTTTTGCAGTTTTAGCAAAAAAATGTGTTTTAGCAAAAAAATTCGTTTTGGCAGAAAATACGTTTTGCGAGTTTTGCAAAAAATGAATTTTTACAATTTTAGCAGAAAAGTGTGTTTTGTCTGTTTTGGCAGAAAAGTGCATTTCTACGATTTTAGTGGAAAATGCGTCTTTTATGGTTTTGGCGGGAAATGTGTTTTTTTTTTTTTTGCGATTTTGACAGAAATTTGCATTTTAGCGGGAAACTATGCTTTTGGAGTTTTGGCGGGAAAATGCAGTTTGGTGGGAAACTGAGCTTTTGGTTTTAGCAGAAATGTGCGTTTTTTTGCGGTTTTGGCGAGAAAATGAACTTTACGGTTTTTGGGTGGAAAGTGTGTTTTAGCGGGAAAATGCATTTTAGCGGAAAATAGATTTTATGGTTTTGGCAAAAAAATGCGTTTTGGCAGAAAAATGTGTGTTTTGTGATTTTATCGGAGAAGTGGATTTTTGCGGTTTTGACGTTAAAGTGTGTTTTGGTGAAAAAATGTATTTTTTCTGCTTTGGCGGGATATACGGTTTAGCAGGAAAATATGTTTTCCAGTTTTAGCGGGTAAGTGTGTTGCAACAAGAAAATGAGTTTTTGCGGTTTTGGTAGGAAAATACGCTTTGGTGGGAAAGTGTGTTTTAGCGGGAAAACTGCATTTTGTAGTTTTGGTGGAAAATGTGTGTTTTGTGATTTTGGCGGATAAATGTAATTTTGTGGCTTCGACGGAAAAGTGTGTTTTGTGGTTTTGGAAAAAAATGTATTTTTTACAGTTTTGTGGAAAAAAATATTTTTACGATTTTGACGGAATAATATAATTTTTGTACAAATATGAAACAAAAATAGGTATTAAATTTTAAAAGATCATTATAAATTAAAATAATATTTTGTCATTTATTATTTTGGAATGAACTAGATGCATCGAGATGTACCTTTAAAACTCACCTCATTTAGGTGAGAATTTGAAATGAGTTTTCAAAAATATAGTTGAGTGATCTATCTATATATTGTATTTTAATACATTAAATGAACATTGATGTGCATCTTCACTTAGATGGATCACCTAGATGAGCAAATGAACAACACAATCTTTTATTAAAAGTAAATTCTATGTAAGGATTTCCATTAGGGTTGGGCATTTTACCCGGACCCGAGGACCCGAACCGAAACCGACCCGAAAAATATCGGTTCGGGTAGGAACCGAACCGATGCTTTTACCCTATTAGGTCTTGTTGTGGAGGACCCACGGGTCTTGGACCAGACCCGACCCGAACCCGAGACCCGATTGGTACCCGAAATATCAAAAATTTCTAGTATATATTAGGCATATATGAGTGTTTTAGTATATTTTTGGTATTATGTGTTTTTTTCAGTTTTCAGATTTAGAGTTTTCGTGTATGGTTTTGGGTTTTGGGTAAAATTTTAGATTTTAAAAAATATAATTTAGATAATCGGATGAAAGTTCGGGTATTTTTCATGTCTTCGGGTGAGATTTGAGTAAAATTTCAGATTTTTTTTGGATATTTTTTATGTTTTAGGTATTTTTTTTTGACCAAATTAGACAAGACCCGAACATAACCCGACTCGGAACCGATCCGATAAATTCTAATTACCCTATTGGGTTCAACTATCTCTGACCCGAACCGATCCGAACCCGACATGACCCGAACCGAACCCGAACCGATAAATTCCAATTATCCTATTGGGTCTAAATATCTAAGACACAAAATACCCGGACCCGAAAAGACCTGACCTGAACCCGACCCGAACCCGACCCGAATGCCCAGACCTAATTTCCATTTCAATATAACTTTCGTACATCTGACTTGTAGTACAAAGGGCCTTCGGTTCATGTATTTTCTATTCTTACTTTTAACTCTCTTACCCATAACATATTAATTCCCCATAATTAACTGAGGTATCTCCTATATATTAATTGAAAATCTTCTAAAAAGATGTAACCTCAATTTTGTACTAATTAAAAAGAGCGTCTTGCTTAGGTGGCAATAATTTAAACCTTCTCAATGACGACGTGGCTGAATTTTAGAAAGGTTACACATAGCATAGTCTAAATTTAATTTTTCCTAGCGATATACATATCTTCGACGCACATAGACCGACTTAATGTACATAAATGTAATTATGCTCATATCTTTGTGGTTGGTTACACATTAGAAATATATTTATATTCATATCTTCGACGCATATCCTGATTTTAAGTTTAGTTAAAAACAAATTTGCAAAGAACAAATCCTGTTTTTCATAAAATCAGGATCATTTAAATAAAAACGATGTTGCTCGGCATAGTTAGTTTTCGTATTTCTTTGGTCTTTCGACTCGAGAACTTGATTTTTTTCTAACTCAATGCAAGCAAGTTTCTCAAACATGCTAAATGATCATTTCGAATTTAACTTGTGTGATAAACTTTGCTTCTCAGGAGATAACAGAAGAAGATAGTTGATTTTGAAAGATTAATCCTTCAACTACACGGGAATAGTGAACTCCCTTATATAAGGTAAGCATCGAATCGTTAAAGAGCTGATATTTTTTTTGTATCCACTGATCAGAATATAACATTTAGGTTACCAATTCCGATAGTAGATAAAATAATGATTTAACACTGAGGGCCACTTTTAGATTTCACAATTACATTGAAAGAGACATTTTACTTGAAGCACATTTTTGTGTTGTGTATTGACCATTTTGTCCTTCCTAAACCAATTTTTTAAGTACCCATTCAAAAAGCACACATCTTATTGATTATGAACCAATTTCATTTTTCTCTTTCTTATCACTTCATTAACTATAATTCATTTTCTATCATTTTTTTTTGACAATGAAGACTTTAGACATTTTATACTACAAAGATCTAAAGGTGATTTCTTTTGCTGACAATTAACAATCTTTTCAAACCATTGAATGATTCTAAGTTTTGATTGTTTTTGGTGTTACTTGCAGGTAGAATGAAGCACGAGGTTCCGCCTCATCTCTTTTATAGCAAATCTGGTTGGACTGGTGGAACAACTTTTTCTAGGCTGAAGAAAAGAGGAGCAATGGTTACTGGTTCCTGGAGTTATCTTGGCGTCTAGACGAACATGGCGCCTTCCATCAAAAACCCGAGTAAACTTGGAATTCTATGCTCCTTTGATGATGAACAGATTCCATAGGGTTATCGTTGGTAGTCATATTGGCTCTATTATCACATGTTCTTTGTCTTTCTGCTGCCGTAAAGGAAACCTTGTCCACAAATCTTTGTCCACACAACCTTAAAGTGACGACATCAATGAAGATGTTTTCTTCATCCATTGTCTTGTCCACGAATGACTTCAAGAGATGTATTTTATTTATTTATTTTGTAACATGTTTTTCATGTGGAACACTACTGTGATCTAGTTCAAAAAACTTTTGTTGCTTTCTCACCCGTCCACACATCACTGGCCACACATCACCAACACACACATCATCCATACACACATCACCTATTGATATATGGTGTTTTTCACATCATTGTATATATGTTTTTATTTGATTCAAGACTCTAAACCGTGTTAGTCTAGTCCCTTGAGGTCTTTTTCAGGTCTGGAGTTGATAGAAGAGTGAAGAAAGGGCACATGAAGAAAAGATGTCTTTTTGGAGTAATCCTGCGGAGAACACTCACGAAGAACAGTCCCGAGACTGTTCTCAAGCGGAACAGGCGGACGAGTGATCCCAATGACTGTTCCAGACAAATCTGGAAACTCCTATTTCGGGAATTAAAGCCCTGTTGCCCTAATTTTCTTCTACCTATTGGCGCCTCCCTATAAAAAGACCTCCTCTATTATTTTTCTTTTCTTACGCTAGTTTTGACAAGAGACCTAGACTTGTTTTGGTGATTTGCAATTGTAAGGGAGAAGGCTCCATCTTTCCTAGAGAAGATCATCCTGAACCCTTTGTTTTTCTACTCTTATCTCATGCAGTTTATTTCAGATTTAATGTCTTTGTTTCACTGCATCATGATTGAGTAGTCATCTGGCTCGCCTAGGGTTTTAGGGTATTGATAAACAAGCCAAACATAGATAAGCATCATTCATTGGACTCTTCATTCATATTAATCTTATTGCTTGCATTAATTCGATCACTTAATGCTAGATCCACTGTTCATCGCCTAGCTAACCACGCAGGAGATAACTTGACCTATATTGAATGAACTTAATATCTTTAATCAGCGGAAGTAGATATTAGAGCATTAAGTGAACTAGATCGGACATGAACTCTAAAGCTTGTAGCCGCCTCTGATCCCAAGCGACAGCTTAGGTGATCCTTCCGACTCGCAAAGGATCCATCACCACGACAGTGGGTTGGATCAGTTGAGAGATCCGATTTTCTAGATTGTGTAAACCTGTGCTTGAATAACTGTTTGGCTAAATCAATACCCGCATTAAACCCTAGGTCGGCTTCCATATCAAATTGCATTTAACCATCCTTATTTACTTGTCATCTAAGTCACCTAAATTTTAAAACCATATTTTCTTCTTAGCTTGAATTTAAAACTCATAGAAATAAAGTGTAGACTGGTCCTCTGGATTTGAAACTAAAATACTATAATTACAACTGTTAACTTGACAGTAGCAAGGATTCATTTTTAGTGTATCAAGTTTTGGCGCCGTTGCCGGGGACCAGATTTTTACCTCTATTTCTCGGTTTTATATCTAGTCTAAGATATCTAACTCATTTTTATTTTCTTGTTGCAGCTCATGATCCAGGTGTATGACCAGTAGACATACTCGGAGAAATACACAAGGACCATTACAACAATTCAGTAACGAGGAACTAGCGAGATTAGAAAGACAGAACCGTCAACAAAGGCCTACGACCACCACAATGGCCGATCCAGGCAATCAGGATGAACTTGCAGCTGCAATCGCATTAATGCAACAACAAATGACGCAGATGCAAGCAACCATCCGAACGCAGCCAGCCGCTGCATAACATCAGAGGAGGTTAAACCCAAATCTAAAAGATGTTGTAAAGAAAGAGATAATGAAACTTCTAGAGGCTGGTGTAATCTATCCGATTTCTGATAGTAAGTGGGTTAGCCTTGTTCATGTACTACCGAAGAAAGGTAGGATCACTGTTATAACAAATGAAAAGAATGAATTGATCCCTACTAGAACAGTCACTGGTCATCGCATGTGCATTGATTTTCGTAAATTAAATGCAGCAACTCGCAAGGATCACTTCCCACTTCCTTTCATTGATCAAATGCTTGAAAGATTGGCTAACCACCCTTACTATTGCTTTTTAGATGGTTATTCAGGTTTCTTTCAGATTTCCATCCACCCTGACGATCAGGAGAAGACAACCTTCACATGCCCATACGGAACATACGCTTACAGAAGGATGCCATTCGGTTTGTGCAATGCCCCAGCGACCTTCCAGCGCTGCATGATGTCAATTTTTACAGATCTAATCGAAGACATAATGGAGGTTTTCATGGACGATTTTAGCGTCTATGGAAACTCCTTTCATGTCTGTTTGTCAAACCTGTGCAGGGTACTGAAGCGATGCGAGGAAAAGAATCTTGTGTTGAACTGGGAGAAGTGTCACTTCATGGTCAGAGATGGGATTGTTCTAGGACATAAGATATCAGAAAAAGACATCGAGGTTGACAAGGCAAAAATTGAGGTCATGATGAGTCTACAGCCGCCTACTACAGTAAAGGGAATTCAGAGCTTCTTGGGACATGCTGGTTTCTACAGGAGATTCATCCAGGATTTCTCTAAGATTGCTAGACCACTCACTCGGCTGCTCTGCAAAGAAGCCCAGTTCTCATTTGATAGCGATTGTCTAGCTGCATTCCATGCGATCAAGGGGGCTCTAGTCAGTGCACCGGTTGTTCAACCTCCAGACTGGGATCTTCCTTTTGAGATCATGACAGATGCAAGTGATTTTGCAGTGGGAGCAGTCTTAGGACAGAGAAAAGACAAGAAGCTGCACGTGATCTATTATGCGAGCAGAACAATGGATGAGGCTCAGTGTCGCTATGCAACTACAGAGAAGGAGCTCCTGGCCATCGTCTATGCGTTTGAGAAGTTCAGATCCTACCTAGTGGGATCAAAGGTAATCGTGCACACTGACCATGCAGCTCTCAAGTACCTGCTCACGAAGAAGGATGCTAAACCACGACTCTTGAGGTGGATTCTTTTGCTCCAAGAGTTTGACCTAGAGATAAGAGACAAGAAGGGGGTTGATAATGGAGTAGCAGATCACCTTTCCAGGATGAAAGTGTCGGATGAGCAGTTCTTGATGAGGAACAGCCGATGGAATATGTCAACATGATTGGTCTGAGCACTGTGGAACAGTCATCACCTGTCAGCAAGGACTGTTCTAGCGCAAATGATGAATTCATAACAGTGATCCAGAAGCAGTATCCGAATCTTCCATGGTTTGCTGAGATTGCTAACTTCCTGGCTGCTGAAAAGGAACCTCTGAAATTCACTGGGAATGAGAAGAGGAAATTTCTTAGGGAAGCAAGGCATTACTTTTGGGATGAGCCGTATTTGTATCGTCAAGGTAAGGATGGGATCTTCAGGAGATGTGTTCCAGAGGCTGACATTCCAGGGATACTTCACCACTGTCATGGTTCCTCCTATGCCGGTCATTTTGCTACCTTCAAAACAGTCTCCAAGATACTCCAAGCCAGTTTCTGGTGGCCTACTATGTTTAGGGATGCTCATGCATTTATATCACGATGCAACTCCTGCCAAAGGATGGGTAGCGTGAGCAAGAGAAACGAGATGCCTCAGAACTACATCTTGGAAGTAGAAGTGTTCGACTGTTGGGGAATCGATTTCATGGGACCCTTCCCAATTTCTCATAAGAATGAGTACATCTTGGTTGTTGTAGACTATGTCTCCAAATGGGTAGAAGCCGTTGCTAGTCCAACCAATGATGCAAAGGTCGTAACCAAGATGTTCACCTCCATCATCTTTCCAAGATTTGGAGTTCCTAGAGTGGTCATAAGCGATGGTGGATCACATTTCATCAACAAACTGTTCCAAGGATTGCTGAGCAAGAACGGGGTGAAACACAAGGTTGCAACCGCCTACCATCCCCAGACAAGTGGTCAAGTGGAAGTCTCCAACAGAGAAATCAAGAACATCCTGCAGAAAACAGTTAATACTACCCGTAAGGACTGGTCTCTCAAGCTGGATGACGCTCTCTGGGCATACAGAACCGCCTATAAGACACCATTAGGGACCACTCATTTTCATCTGGTATATGGCAAAGCGTGTCATCTACCTGTGGAACTAGAGTACAAGGAAGCTTGGGCTGTTAAACTACTAAACTTCGACATTAAACCAGCCAAGGAGAGGCGAACCATGCAACTTCACGAGTTGGAGGAGATTAGGCATCTGGCCTATGAGAGTTCTAAGATCTACAAAGAGAAGACTAAGGCATTCCATGACAAACGGATCATTAGCAGGAGCTTTGCACCGAATGATCAAGTCTTGCTCTTCAACTCTCGACTGAAGCTATTCCCTGGAAAGCTTAAATCGAAATGGTCTGGATCTTTCACTATCAAGGAGGTTCTTCCTTATGGAGCTGTTGTGTTGCTGGACACAAGAGGTGGAGAATTTGTTGTTAATGGTCAGCGTCTCAAGCCTTATCTTGCTGACACACCAATCGCAGAAGGAGTAGAAATACCCTTAGGCGATCCTTCTCCAGCCTGATCGGCTCATCAAAGTCAAGCTAGTGACGTTAACCAAGCGCTTGGTGGGAGGCAACCCACTGGTATGTATATAACTTCTCTTTTCCTATGTTTTTGTTTCGTTAGATTTCAATTTGCAGGTCATAAAAACAAGAAAAACTGAGTTACTTCGGCGGAACAATCAAGTGCATGTTCCACTCGACTGTTCCAGGTAAGTAATCAGAACCAAAAAAAAAATTTAAAATAAAAAAAGGAAGAGGAAGCGGTTAAGGTTCTGCCTATTTAAGGCCGACCCAAACCAACTCCCCACTACTTCCCCCTCTCGCCGCACCACTTTCCCTTTTTCCTCAAGAACCCTAAAATCAATTCACATAAATCCTTCATCTCTTTGCTTGATTTTCGGTTCTTACTACTCAATTCTTGGCAAGTGTGGTTTGTTTTCACAGGACCTCACCAACTGGAAAGGTAAATCGTGGATTGAAAGTCCCTCCCCCTCACATGCAAATCGCGAAAATCGACCCCATCTCTCTAATCTTCTTTTTTTTTGATTTTGTTTTATCCTAGATATATGGTTCTAAAACTGTGTTATCTACAATACTAGGATAGAAATCAAAAACTTGAAAAGAGATGAACCGATTGCATGTTATGGTTGCTTATTGAAATCGATGTTGAAGATGAGAACATTTTGCTTGATCTGAGTTTGCTATCGATTTGGGTTTGACTGTTCTGAGTTTCTGGGAACAATCTGTGGATTGCATTGCTCCGATTTGAACCGATTGATAAGTTGTTCTATATACTGAATCAGGTTTGCTATTGGTTTAAGTGATGTTCGATTGCTTGGTCTATTGATTAGCTGCACTTAATTGATTCTATATCTCCTTGCTAATTGAATCAGAGGACTGATGCTAATAACATGTTTATGTTTACTCATCGTAGATGCCGCCTCGCACCAAAAGATCCCTCCAGCGAACACCCTCAGCGAGATGCACTCCACCAACCTCGAGCCGTCCTGCATCCCACCCATGGCCCAAGGCCGAAGGAGAGCCAATCAACCTCCAGGATCCTAATCTGCTGGACTACAACTGTGAGGGTTGGGATACGGAATCGGCAGCCCGATACAACAAACTCTTGGAAGCAAACATCTTGCCCACACGATTCGCTGATACTAAGTCCTATGCGGCCCTGGGACTTGATACGGACGTGTTTGAAGCTCTCCAAGTCATGGGTATCCACGCTCTTTGCAACCGCCACTATGACCTTTACCCGGATCTTGTGCGCCAAGTACTTGCAACAGCCGAAATCAGGTTCACAGACCCGGAGAACCCCTCGTATGAGACCTGCTCTTTCACCTTCATGGCTGATGGGAAGTTATGCTCTGTCACTTTGGACGACCTCAATGACCTCCACGAGATTCCAGATGATCCACCAGGGGTCACGGTGGATAAGAAATTCACTCCACATCATGCCTTTTGGAACTTGATTGCCAACGGTACGTTCACCTCCCGGAAAGCGTACCAATCCCACATCAGGAACCCGACTTTGAGGATCCTCGCCAAGATTCTGTCCAATGTCCTGTTCGCCAAGGAGTCTACCTCAAAGGTCAGGACTGATGAGCTTCAGATGCTGTATATTGGAGTCGAGGATGAGCTGCGCAGAGACAGAGCAACCCCACTAAAAACGGTGAACACAAACCCCAGTTACTTCCTCATTTCCATGTTCTGCGAACGTGGTGTGCAGTTGATCAGAACCCATGATAAAACCGACAAATGCGGCAGTCTCCTCACCCCACTGTTCTCCAAGGTCAACGTTAACCTCCGCAACTACACAGTTGTAACTGACAGGGAGTTCGTGGGCACATACTACCTCATCTCTTGTCATGTTCTGCGCGATGAGACCACCTATCAGTTCTGCGACAGGAGCGGGGAGACATTCTTCATCAAACTCTCATTGCCAGGTCTCACTGATTTCAGCTCCCTGGAGAACATCACATTCCTACCAGCCAAGGAGCTCCTCTGCGCCGATCCAAAACCCCCGACCCGTGATGCTGATATGGATGATGTGGAGGATATGACTCCAACAGATGGGGGCGAGTTTGATTTGGACCCACATCTAGACCTGGAAGATGACACAGCTTACCGCAAGTGGATGGTGGATTCTCAGCGCAAGAACAACAGCCTCATGAAGAAGATCTTGAACATGATCACTGGAGGTTGTTTCTCAGGACAGAGTGGTCATGCGGAACCTCAGAGAAGTCGGCGACCAGGCAAGGAACCAGCTGGAACAGGAGATGATCGACTGCCAAGGAACAGGAGGACGACTGGTGACGAGAGCGGCGGCTCTGAATGAGTCCATAAGGACTACTTTCTATCCCATTGTTTTATCCATCTGAACTATTTATTTTTCATGCTTTATTTATATTTCTGTGTTTTTGTTCCTCCTATTTCTATCACAACCAGGGATGGTGTGATCTAAGTCTGGGGGAGCATTTGTGTGCTTTGAGTCAGTCCTTGTTTTTGTGTCATTTTAATGTTTTATTGAGTCTTGCTTTAGGATCTAGTCAGTCTGAACTATTGTGGGAATAAGGACCTTATTGTGTGATGTTATTTTAACCACCTCGTGCTCTAACTTTCTTATTCAGTGACCTTAGCAGTGGCGAACGACCCATACATGGACCTGGAACACCCTGACATTTCTCACTAGACTCTCCAGAAGTTCTCTACTGATCAGGTTACACTGGGTAGACTTAACTCCACCTAACTTGGACCTAACTTTGACTTTAAATTCTTCTTGTTGTGGGCATTAGATCAGGGAAACGAGACCTACACTCAGGACTTCTTATCACTTTTCATCCCTCTTGCTGTTCCTGAGTGGCTGGCTCATCTTTAGCTAGTTCCCACCTTGCACCTTAACCTTTATTCCACCCACATGCACTTGTTTTTCCCTATGTTATATATGCAGATATGTGCAAAAAGGTTGGAGAGGAAAGGATCGACACAGCCTCTTACTCATCAATGCTAAATCATTCAGAAGAGGAGGAAGGAACACGATGAAGAGAAGATCAGTCAGATGCCTGATCCATGAATGGAGAACAGTCAGGCGCCTGATCCACTAATAAGAAGAACAAGTCAGAGGGTTGAGGTAAAAACCACCAGTGGCTCCCAAAACTAATTGTTACCTCCTTCTCTCGTCACTACTCAATCATTGTGTATAACTTTATCCCAGATAAAAAAAAAAAAGATTTTCTTTGAGTGACGAGAAAGGGGATGAATATATATATGATATTGCCACTGGGAGAGGTGTAATGATCCAGTACCATAAATGGAGTAAGGAAGAGCGAGTGTTTATGAGAGGAGCAGTCAGATAGGGTGATCCAACTGGAGAACAGCCGGTTTGATCAGAGCAGAGGTGGGTAAGAGCTGTAGACATCAATGGATCCGTCCTCTCCTGCAGTTTTGTGCGATATCCTGCATCCACCTCAAAAATTGGTAACCCCTAAACACTCTAAGCTCCACCACTCAAACACTGAAATAGCATGTTTTAACACCTAGCCCGTCTACCCTAAGTAGTGCCTGTGACAAGAAGCTCACGCTGATCTTAATGAATGTAGGGAGTTTTGTCTCGATAGTGTTGCTTTTTCAGGTTTGAGATGTAGAGTATGGAGCCGATTTTCGAACAACAGAGGTTTCAGTAAGTGTATGAGGTCCTAGCTATCTTCTTGTATGGTTCAGAGATTCGTGGTAAGAGTATGGTTACTGAGAATCAGAGCCGGCCCTTGGGGCAAGCCAAGGAAGCAGTCGCTTTCAGCTTTTTTATTATAAAGATATTTTCAGCCACAATTTTTTTAAATTCTTCTTTAGTCTAGTGGTAAAATCTAAAAATTATAATCTTTTTTTTGTGTAACCAAGCTTCAAAACCCCACAAAAGCAGCCATTTTTTTTTAATTTACTTCTAGCCATAGATTTCTTAGAGCCGGCTCTGCTGAGAATAAGCGAGTTCCCACACTTTCAAACCTTTCTCCCTGTTCTTGACACTTGACTTGTTCGAGGACAAACAAGGATCTAAGTCTGGGGGAATTGATATATGGTTTTTTTCACATCATTGTATATATGTTTTTATTTGATTCAAGACTCTAAACCGTGTTAGTCTAGTCCCTTGAGGTCTTTTTCAGGTCTGGAGTTGATAGAAGAGTGAAGAAAGGGCACATGAAGAAAAAATGTCTTTTTAGAGTAATCCTGCGAAGAACACTCACGAAGAACAGTCCCGAGACTGCTCTCAAGCAGAACAGGCGGACGGGTGATCCCGATGACTGTTCCAGACAAATCTGGAAACTCCTATTTTGGGAATTAAAGCCCTGTTGCCCTAATTTTCTTCTACCTATTGGCGCCTCCCTATAAGAAGACCTCCTCTATTATTTTTCTTGACTTACGCTAGTTTTGACAAGAGACCTAGACTTGTTTTGGTGATTTGCAATTGTATGGGAGAAGGCTCCATCTTTCCTAGAGAAGATCATCTTGAACCCTTTGTTTTTCTACTCTTATCTCATGCAGTTTATTTCAGATTTAATGTCTTTGTTTCACTTCATCATGATTGAGTAGTCATCTGGCGCCTAGGGTTTTAGGGTATTGATAAACAAGCTAAACATAGATAAGCATCATTCATTGGACTCTTCATTCATATTAATCTTATTGCTTGCATTAACTCGATCACTTAATGCTAGATCCGCTGTTCATCGCCTAGCTAACCACGCAGGAGATAACTTGACCTATATTGAATGAGCTTAATGTCTTTAATCAGCGAAAGTATATATTAGAGCATTAAGTGAACTAGATCGGACATGAACTCTAAAGCTTGTAGCCGCCTCTGATCCCAAGCGACAGCTTAGGTGATCCTTCCGACTCGCAAAGGATCCATCACCACGACAGTGGGTTGGATCAGTTGAGAGATCCGATGTTTTAGATTGTGTAAACGTGTGCTTGAATAACTGTTTGGCTAAATCAATACCCGCATTAAACCCTAGGTCGGCTTCCATATCAAATCGCATTTAACCATCCTTATTTACTTGTCATCTAAGTCACCTAAATCTTAAAACCATATTTTCTTCTTAGCTTGAATTTAAAACTCATAGAAATAAAGTGTAGACCGGTCCTTTGGATTTGAATCTAAAGTACTATAATTACAACTGTTAACTTGACAGTAGCAAAGATTCATTTTTAGTGTATCACCTATACACACATCACCCATCCATACATCACACGTCCGCACATCACTCGTCCACACATCCCATGTGCCACCCTTATTCACAAGCCTGATTACTCCTCTTTCGAAAAATGACCATTTTCTCTATAAACTTAGAAACATATATGTCAAAAAGGTAATTCAATTGAAAACCAACATGTTTCTCCCAACGAAACACGCCCATATCCTCTTTCCCACAAGGATAAATTTGTCAAAGCCACGCTTGGTCCCCACCAAAAAGTGTGTCTCATGTGAAAAGTGACTCTTATTGTAAAAGAAAGATAAAAAGTGTTCCTCGATGTAATCAACTCAGTATGACAAAATTATAACGATGCGATTGTTCTTGTCAAATTTTCATCCATTACCAAGATTTATAAATTTATTTTCGAAAAATTAAGAAATAAAAGTTAGCATTTTTTACAAAAATTTCATTGGATAAGGTAAAGCAGTAAATTATATACAATTCTCCCAAAATACCCTTTTTTAATGGCCTCCCAAAAGACCTAAAATCTTTTTATAACCATAAAAACATACAATGAGAAAAAAATAAAAAAAATAAATTTAATTAAAGAGGTAAAAACATAGAAAAGTTTTTATCGTAAATATAGCACATAAATGTCAAAATAACTATATATTTCATAAAAAAGATAAATAAAATCGCTTACACTCGTAAAGTTAACTAATCTAGCATTATAGTTTAGATTTAAAGGGTGGTGTTTTGGTAGAGATGAGATTTAAGATTTTTAAATATAAATAAATTCTTAAGTTTATAGAGATTTTTTTAAAAAATAGTTTCAAAAATAAATTTTGGATTTCAAAATAAATTTTTGAATTTTTTTTGAAAAGTAAGGAAAAATATATAAAAAAATTTGAAGTTAAAAATGTATTACTCTAAAATTATAAAATAAAGTTTTTTTTTATTTTTATTTTTATTTAAACAGTTATTTCTATTTATAAATCTATAAAGTAAGAGTATAATAGTCATTTACCTCTTTAGTGGAACGTTTTTCGTCATTTACCTTCTTGTTTGCTTTTTTTTTTCTTGATTAAAAAACTATTTTTGTGTCTCTAAGAAAATTGCCCTAAAAATATTTGTACCCATACTCTATATATAAAAATAAAAATTATTAAAATTAATTTAAAAAGTGAAAATAATTTCTTTGAAAAAATATTGGAAACTTTTTAAAATTTATTATTTTTGATTATTTTTGGATTTTTGATTTTTTTTTTCAAAATGGTTTTTCCAAATTTTGTTTTTTAAAATTATGATTCTAATTTTTGTGTCATAAATCTTAAATTCTAAGAACTAATCCCAAACACTAAAACCTCTTTAAATCTAAATCCTTAGCATGTATTAATTAGTTTACGGGTATAAATGTCTTTTGATTCTTTAATAAAATTTCTTTTAATCATTTTGATCTATTTTTTGGTAAAACATTTTAATTGCTATTTTAAAGTATTTCTCTTAACTAGATGTATATATATATATATATATATATAGTTTAGATATATGAAAAACACTGTATTTATTAGAAATATCTCAATGTCTCTATTGATGCACTACAGTCTATGTATAACAAAAATATATGACTTATTTGTGCGCTGTTATATTCATCCGAAACAGCAAAAATCCACTTTCCAAACCATATTCTCTTTTAAATCAATCTTCATAATTACTTTCTTTTCATCCTCCCGTGTTCAAATTTTTGGTGAATGTTTTATGATTAACATCGGTTCCGAAGATTTCTAAGTTACCTTGCCTAACAGCATCTTTATCTGGGATTCAGAGTTCTTGAACTATTCGCGGGGCAATAACCATACCTTAAAATCCTTAATTAAGAACTTGTTTTTGATGATTTTTTGCAGTGTTTGTGGACCCTACTGACACTTGGCGGCCCGCTATTAGTTCTTTTTTTTTTAATCAGCAAAAAAAAATTAAGAATCTCAAATGGGATTCTTAAGATAATGATGCCTTAAGTTATATTCTTCACCTTTTTACACATCTATTAAATACTACGTATTTATTTATTCCCGAATTTATGAAAGCGTTTTCCTTGTCAGGTGTATGCCGTGCAAAATGTTAATCCTTTGTGGTCATGCATCCTTTTGCCCACTATTGTGAAAATTTGTTATGTCACAAAAAACATCAGTGTTGGATATCAATTTCGGTGGGTTATAAAGCATATCCTCTGGTACAACTGCTTTCCCTTGGCTCATATTTCTATCTGCTAGTTAAAAAAGAACACACACAAATACAAAATCTTTAGCCTATATGCCAAAAATCTTGTAGTTTTTTCAAACACTGGTGTACCTTGTTTCTGTCGTTTTGATGTGGAGGATTATCTACAGCATTTCCTTTCCCGACTTATGCTTTTTTTTATTCTTGATCGAAGTAGTGTCGGCGGAAATTAAAGAACATAGAAAAAAATGAGGTTTTCAAAATATGTTTCAATTTAGTTTCGTTAACCATGTATACGACTAACAGGTTGATAAGATATTTTCTTTCCTAATTCCATTATAATGTTAGAATTATGATTTTTTTTAATTAATTGGGGTATGTACCTTATGATATGAAGCATTTAGTTCAGTGTGAAGATATTTCTGATTTCCAATATCTGAGTTTTCATATAACGCATATAATCTGATATTCATCGAATCATGTGCTTACTTGAATTCAGGTTTGGTTAACATGATATGGACGATGAAACAAGCAGAATATTTTGTCTAATTTGATAATAAAGATATGCAAACAGATGATATTCAAATAGATAAAAATTAATTGTCAAAAATATGCTGTACTTGTTTGTATATGTTTATGCACATAAGAATAAGACCAAGACTCATAATCTCCAGTATTTTAATTGCTACACTAAATTAACATTACCAATTGCTAATTTTTACTAATGGATATGCTCCAAACTACACCGAACTACATGCTATAGAAATCTATATGTTCCAAACTACCCAAGACTACATATCTAGAGACTTCATTATCTTAAACACGCTATCATGGACAACAAAGAAAAGGTATACTCCTTCTATATCAGTACATTTTGTCTATCTTGCCCTACAAGAAAAAAACTATTTTTAGCGGCCTAAAACGCTATCTAAGGATACTATAGCGTTTTAACAAGCTATGTATCATCGCCATCATAGTAAGTTAGATACATTAAATAGCAATTTTTTGTACTGCTACTGTATTGTGATATACTATAACGCATGGGGACTCACAAATCTTTAACTTACTACTAACACCTCTACTATGTTTCAAGCCATATCAAATAAGTGTTAACCTCAAAGATACTTTATATACCATATTCTAGCTTAGCAACCAAATCCATTCTACCAGCAATTTAACTACTACTGTCTGACTCGACCCTCTACTAACCTCATTTCTTACATATAAAAAGTGCATGCTTTACTTTGAGAGTATCGATCAGAGGACACATGGATCCTTACTCAAGCAGGTTTTTAAACACACATGCAGTCTTCTCTAATCCCTTTCTTTCCTCTTTTTCTCTTCTCTGAACTTTTTTCTTTTTTTTTATAAACCCAATGACTCACTGCTGCTAATACAGTCCGTCTTGTTCATCTTCTTTTCTTTCTTTTGACAAAGTGTAGGTGAATAATGAGGTCATTGGTAATGTGTGATCCTTCCTTTGAATTAGAATAGTGAGGTTATAGGTAGCATACCTACCCCTCTACATCTCAGGAAATCATCTCAACATTTTCTTCTCTAGATGCCGAAGAGAGAGAGAGAGAGAGAGAGAGAGAGAGAGAGAGAGATAAGGGAACCAAAAACACACAAACTTTTACCTTCCAGACTTGCAGGAGGAATCCGATCCACTGTATACCAAGCCCCAAGACAAGAAAATAAAGTAAAATTAGGTTGAAGGTCAGCTTTGGTTCCTTTAAATATTCTCAGCAAGTGTGGATATGACAAGTATACTCTTCGATATCTCTAGTATACACTGTTGTTAGTAAGTCTAAGAATGGTGATGTAGAGTGGTTAGATAACAAGTAAAAATTTAAAACGATCATAATTCTTTTCTTGACTCTATAAAACTTTTAATAAAAGTCATAGAATAAAACTCAAAATAAAAAAAAATATCAATAAACCTCCCCCACACTTAAACAACACTATCTCTAGTGTTATAAAGTCTGAGATCAGTGGACAAATAAATCAAAAGTACGAAATTTAACAAATAATAACCGAGTCATACATTCCTTCTGATATGATTGTCGATCGTCACAGTTAAGTGGCGATCGATAGTCCTGATGCTTTATCGAGTATCTTTGAAATAAAATAAACACGAACATCAGCAAAAAAAAAAAAAAAACGACTTTAATTTTTTTAATGGGTTGCCTTCCATATGCGCTTTTTTATAGTCTCAAGCTTGACATTTGAATGCTTTTAACTTGTAAGGAGGTGAAGGAATACTTGTGGGAAAACAAGTATCCACATCTTCTCTACTCATCTCGAACCATGTGCCTACAAAGCTTTTGATGGCTTCGTCACCTCTTATTCTGTAATCCTGCTATCTCTGGATAATCTCATGTGTGTAATCCACTTTCAGCTGTAGCTCCTCCATACATCTGTTGATCCATCCAATGATGTTGTTGAGAGGGAAATATATTGCATCAATCTTCTTGTAGAAGTCATCAAACATCTGCTCTTGAGCTCTATAGATGTCAGCTGTCATCTCTTCAATTTGCTCTTTCTTACAGATCTCAGGTGCTGGCCAGATAGGGTTTTCTGTCTTAAGATGTCCCTCATACTGTGGTAGACTGATGTAGAGCTTTCCTGTGTCATGAGTCTTCTCTAGAATGTTTGTTATGTCTTCTTTGGAAACATTGATGATCCTTCCATCTTTAGCATGTTCCCGCCCTAACTGATCTCTGATAACTCCAAATTCATCTGGTCAAAGGAAATTTTCTGGTTGTCTGAATCTTCTGGATCGAGGATGGGTGGCTGATGGTGCAATGTTGATCGATGGTGGGTTCTAGTTATCGACTGATGCCTCGTGCTCTTCTTTATACGCGTTTGTATTGACTGTTTCCTTAGGCGAATCACGGTTTTAATCAAGAATGAATCTCAATATTCTGGAAATGCATGACCGTCAATTGATACCTCATGCTGGGTGTCGATCGATGCTTCACCATCAGATTCGTGCTCTTCGCTAGAATCAGAATTGAAAATGGTTACTAGCTTTGGATCATTTACTATCACAATTTATGGCGTGTTTCCCTTGACAACCTTGAAGGGGTCATAGAAATTGGTCTCACTGATGAGTGAAAGATATAACTTTTTCGTCTTCATGTCGCTAACAGCTCATACAATAGCCATGAAAGCTCTCCCAAGTAACAAAGAAGAATTTGAGTCTATCTGAATATCCATAATGTGAAAATCCACTGAAACTAGGGCACTGCCTATATGAACTTGAAGGTTTCTGTCAATCCCTCCTGAATTTACCTTAGAGCAGTCCACAAAAGTGAATGAATCACTTGAAAGCCCTATCTTCAGACTTAGTTGCTCAGCGATAGACCTTGGCATGATGCTGGCTGAAGAACCTTTGTCGCAGAGGGAATTAGGTAATTGTGATCTCCAATGATGCAGGGTACCACAAACTTCCAGGATCACTCTCTTCTTCAGTGTAATCCGTTGCTTCAGCTTCTCTCTAATATGATGGAACATACGCTCAATGTCTTCTATAGTTTCTTTGCTTTCTCTAAAAACCATCCAGAGTCTATGGATAAAATAAGCATCACCGAATGGCATGTCCACATCGATCCTTATCATCCTCTTGGTGAAAATATCCATCTCTTTCTCATTAGCTCCTCTTCTTATATGCTTAGGAACATTGTTCCTCTTTCTCCTAGAAAACTAGTCCATCTATAGCCTTATCAATGATCATAGGCTCTGGTGCATCTCTCTTTTGCTGATTAGTGTCGCATGTTGGATGATGAAGTCTTAGATGAGTGTCTTAAACCTTTAAGGATACCCACGTTGATGCTTGACAAACAAACTCGGTAGGTTACTAGTTGTTGTCTATCGACAAACATGTGTGAGTATCGATCGATGTTGACCATTTTGTAAAATGCTACAGACTCAGCTTGGACTGTTTATTGCTGCTCGATGTCTGGTATTGATCGCTATTCCTCCTTGGATGTCGGCCGATGATCTATCTTTGGGTGTCGAACGACACCAGTAAGAACCGCCAAAGGACATGGAAATTTCGACTTGGAACTCTCTTTCTTGCAGTTTATCCTCCTTCACCACTTGCCAGAAATCATCATCTATCAAAGAATTCATGTGGTGTCTATTTCCAATCATTCCTTTAACTTTAATCAGTGCCTCCTGTCACCTAACAGCCTCGCTGGTTTGAACCACTTGAGTCTCCAACTTCTTCACATCGGTGCTGAGAGATTCAAACTTATCATTCAGGTTGGTGTATACAACATCTATCTTCCCGTTGAGATCCACTGTCAACTTTTTCTGACCCTAAAGAACCTGATCAATCATACTCTCCAGTATGCCTTCTTGAGTTGGTGATGGGGGGTTTTGGTAAAAAGAAGCTCCACTTGTTGTGGGAACCGAAATTCGCATTGTCGATTTCTGTTGAATTAGGAACATAGGGTAAACTCTAGTTTCCAAGACGTCCCAGATATCTGCTAAACTACACGCCAATCAATTAGAATACGAAGTAAATGCGGAAAACAAAGTAAGAATCGAAAAGAGAGCAAATAAATGTCTTATTCCGAATTTGTGTATGAGCCTTTACAACAGGATAGGAGCCTAGGCTATGAGAGCTGTCGGCGAGATCCCTATTTCTAATAACCTAAGACTGCAAAACCCTATTTGAGTCACAACTTGAATAAAAAACGGAAAGTTGCCTAAATGCTAAGCTATGTTTGCTCTGAGTAGAGATTTTCGTATCTCCTCTGCATCATCACCATCAAAGTCTTTATATACTCCTCTAGAGGCGGTCTGCTCTTTCCCCTTCTGCCCTTTGTATAATTTATCGCTTCGCGGAAATATTCTTTTTTTCCTCGATCTTCATGATTATCTTCGGAAATTTAACATTTATCCTTTGATCTTGAGATTTATCCCTTCAAACTTAACATTTATCCCTTCCTTCAAAATAAAAATAAACCGTCACAAATTTTGGGCTTGATTTGGGATAAAATCGTGAGTGGGCCTTTGTCGAGCTTTAGACCTCGTCGGGCCGTTTTTCGACTTAGGCGTTTCTACGATTTTATCGAAATTACATTGCTAAGATGTCTGAGAGTTTGGATATTTCGTATGAAGCGTGTGACTCTAGGTGTTTAGTTAACTGTTATCGTCTCATAAGATAGACCCGATCTTTTCTCGAGAAAATGAGTTCTTTCGGTAAGGTTCCAATGTCAATCCCGATCGAGATGGAACAAAGATAAGTTTGATCAAGTATCAAAAGAGGGGGTTTAAAGAGGACGATGTGAAACTGGATTGATTTGATCCAACTTGATGAACGAGCGAGTTGGATTGCTCGTGCCGTCAAACTCTCCCATTCGGCGAGTTGGCCTTGTCCAACTCGGCATACAGGCGAGTTGGCCGTGTTGTGCCTTCCAACTCGCCTGTACGGCGAGTTGGCATTGTACAAATCTCCGTACGGGCGAGATGGTCGTGTTGCACCATCCAACTCGCATGTATGGCAAGTTGGTTAGTCTGTTCCGTCCAACTCGCCATAGGGGCGATTTGGTCGATCCGTGCTGGACAACTCTCCCGTATGACAAGTTGACCTTGTCCAACTCGCCATACAGGGGATTTGGTCGGTCCATGCTGACCAACTCGCCCTTATGGCAAGTTGGCCTTGTCCAACTCGCCCGTATGTAGAGTTGCCCTTGTCCAACTCGCCATACGGGCGAGTTGGTCAGCCTTGACCGACCAACTCGCTCGTATGGCAAGTTGGTCGATTCGGGTTTCTTTCTTTCATGTTTTGGCCCGAAGACTTTCGTTAAATCAATTTCGAGACTGCATTCGTATAGAAACACGATTTTTAGATGCTGATTACGAGAATACCTTTTTTGACCCTAACAAACGCATTCTCCTAGTAGGTTTCCGACGTTGATTACATCGTAACCAATTTTGACCCAAACAGTTAGCCCCCTAGCTCGTTAAAATCGCAAGGTTCTAGCGAGCGGTTTTGGCAGGTTTAGTAAGTTAGGCGGAATCAATGTTTGAAAAGGTCTGTTGAAAGTGGTCGACTTATTCCTCTAAGAGCGGAATGCAGTAGGATTGGGGCTGCGCCTGGTGAAGGCTGCCTACGTACCCTCTTAGAGAGATCAAGCCTTTCGTATTTCGTGCTAGAGTTTAAGATTTGTACGACCTGTTTTCCAGTGAGACATTTATAGTCAGTTATGGGTAGAGATTATCGAGCATGTTGATGTAATTTTGTATCTGTCCCGAGACTAGCCTCGTAAGTTTTTTGCTTCGGCCAAGTGTGGCCATTATATTTTTTGGACTGAGCGTGTGTAGTTTCGAGTCCATGCCGCTTTGCAACTGCTTTTTAAATTGTGTTTTGCGTTTTAAGAGCATGTTTGTATTCATATGAATGTAGAGGGAAGAATATGAGCTGTCATCTCATAGTCTAACTCTGGGTGAACTGCTATACTCGTGGTCTGTCTCGAGAGTTTACCGCAGAGCGTAAACTTGCAGGTTTTCTGAAGACATTTGAATATTAGCCAAGAGACAAGTTTATAGCGCTATTACCATTGTGTTGGGTGTTTGAGAGCTATCTCTACGAGATGGCTTAGTCTGTTTAGGACGTTAAGAGTTTGTTGTGATCAGCAACAAAGTTATTTTTAGATATAATCGTTTTTGAACCTTCGCGAAGGATACATGTTTAAGAAAGTGTGTATGTTTTATAGTCGCGGACAGACTGTTTTTAAGGTTAGCATTCTGTTTCGGAAAGTTTTGACGAAAAACAGTTCTTCAACCGTAGCGACGTCTCGCTGTGTCGAAGGTTGAGTTTTTCTTTCGTATGCCGCATTTTGTGCTTGAAATGTTTGTGGGCTTGAAGATGTGTGGTAGCGCAAGGTTTTTGTTTTAACCTTACGGAAGAGAAACGTTTTGTTTTTTTTTCCGAGGAATTAGGACCAATGGGTTGCATAAATTTTTCTCTATAGTTAAGGATGCTTCGAGTAGCTCTAGGAGCTTCGTTACGAGTTTTTCCGTATGTGCCACTTTTCATCTATAAAACGCTGTGGGTTTAGAGCAAACTGCGGAACATATTGAACTTGTTCGGTTGTCGACAAGTTTATGTTTTCTGTTAACCGTACGGCGGTTACCACTAAGTTTCGATATTAAGGATTTGTCGTATGATTTTTGATTTTGGGTTATACTATAGTTATTTGCACTTGACGTGTTTAAACTAATCGTGGATTGTCGTTTTTGGCCGCTAAGTGATTGGGTGAGCAGTGGTTGCTCAAACATTTTGGCCCGGTCGGAAGGATGTTTTCACCCGAATAGCCGAGGACGTTGCTGGTCATGGATAGACTAAGGCACGTTCGTGTTAACATTAAGATCATGCTAGTTTAGAACTTTCCTAAAGAGGATACCAAATTCTAGTTCGGATTTTTATCGGAAGGAGTAATTGGCTGAGGGCCAAAGAGCGTTTGTCGAGATCGGCGGGCCAAGTCTGAGTTTTCCGTGCTATAGTTGTACGAAAATTGTTTTGTTTTGTATGATGAAGACAAAACCTAAAAGGCTCGATAAAGAACCTGTACGAGATGATTGCCTGCTCGGAATCAACCAAGGGAGATGGGAGGCAGAATCCAGCGAGCCGCATGGCTAAGAAGTGAGATCTGTAAGATCGTAGTGCGAAGAGATAAATTTTAGGTTTTTCGTTGAGAGACGAGTCATATGAATTTTTTTTAGCTATACGCAAATTGTCCAAAACACTTCTCCGTAAAACTTGCTACGTTCGTTTCCGAAAGTTTCTTCGCATAACTTGGTGTGGCTATACGAAGGATGTTTCGCGTAAGTTTTACGAGAAGTGAATGGCATAGAAGTAAGTTGAGAATGTCTCTCGCAGATTACTCGTGATATTTGCGAACGAGGAATGTGTTTTTCTCATTCTCTTTTCTGCATTGCGAAGTCGTTTTTTCATGACACCGATCTTGTTTTCTCGTAGGTTCTTTTCGTATAAAATTTCATAGTTATACGAAAGTAATGGATGATCGGTTTTATGAGGCATCGCATGGCCTAAATGATTTTCTGTATTCTACTGCGAGAGTTTGCTTTGTCGAAAGCGTTTTCTTGATGTCAAGAATTATGGGAGTATACGAGTATAGTATATTTACCTACTCCCTCCCTTTTTTTTACGAAAGAAAATGGCTGAACCGATATTTTGAAGGGTTGTGTACGTTTTTTTCTTTTGAAGATTGGGATGATCGACAATCCAGGTCGGTTTAAAGACACCGCTAGGATTGTGAGTTGGGGAATTTCAGGTTGACGACTAGGAATACGTCAGTTTTAAGAAAATTGCTAGGAACAAGACGGTTTTAAGACGACGTTCGAGTTTCTAGTTCCTTCTTTCCTTAGGAAGCGAGCTAAGTGTGCGTGGTGATCATTTCTCGGTTTTCCGAGAGTTTAGATCGGTTTGCAAAATTTGCGTAAGCAGTCGCAGAACAATAGATCGAGACAAGAAAAATCCTAAGATTTAGATCGCTAGACTATTCTCCTAGATCCTAAGTTCCCTAAAGTTTTATGGTGATCTCCGAAGCGTTTTTATTTCTTAGTACCTTCCTACGAAAATTCCAAGTCTGATTTCAAAAAGTTCCAAGCCGGCCATACCTTAGTTTCCTCGAAGGTTTTGGGTTCACCTCTTCTCCGTTTTTCTTGCTCATCTCCCCTTCCTCTTCTCGTGTCTGTACGCCCCATAAGAATGGTAAAAATATTAGTTCTTCCTGGCCGCATTTAGGCTCGAACCTGTCTTGCGGTTTTTATCTTAAAAGGAGAAGGCTAAGATTGAGTTAAGGGCGAGTAGGATTCCAATCGGGCGAGGAGGATGCCCAAGAGGGTGAGTAGGAGCCCAAGAGGTCGAGTAGGAATAAGCTAAGGAATTTAGGCGAGTCTCACTTGTTTTTGTCATAAAATCTGAATGGAAACTCCGATTGAGACGAAACGAAAAGCGTTTCAATCAAGATTCTAAAGAGAAAACAAAGGAGAAGCTCATCAGGGCTTGCAAACCTCGCCATGAGGCGAGTTGGAGGGATTAAATCAAACTCCCCATCGGGGCGAGTTGGACAATGTGCGTCCAACTTGTTTTGATCATAAAATGTCAACGGAAAGTCTGATTGAGACGAAAAGAAAAGCGTTTTGATCGGGAATCAAAGGAGAACGCAAAGGTGAGCCAAAAGAGTGATTGTTTCGTCAAACTCGCCCAATAGGCGAGTTGCACGGCTTGCACTTTCCAACTTGCCCAATGGGCAAGTTAGACGGCTTGTTTTGTCCAACTCACCCGTTCGGCGAGTTAGACGGCTCGTTTCGTCCAACTCGCCCATTCGGCGAGTTGGACTGGTCTGACCTGTTTGTCCAATTTGCTTTGATGTAAAATCTCAACTGAAATTCCGATTGAGTCGAAATAAAAAAGCGTTTCAATTGGGATTCGAAGAAGAACGCAGAGGAGAGCCAAAGTAATGCTTGTTTTATAAAACTCGACCAATGAGCGAGTTGGACTGGTCAAACTCGCCCAATGGGCGAGTTGCACTATCCAACTCACCCGTTGGGCTAGTTGGACTGGTCAAACTCCTCAAATGGTCGAGTTGCACGGCTTGCACAGTCCAACTCGCCCGTTGGTCTAGTTAGACTATTCGAGCTTGGATGGTATGCTGGTGCGGTCGTTTCGTAAACGTCTTCAAATTCTTTCTACGAAATTTGTATCATAAAATGCTAACTAGTTTCACTTTCCGAACGATGTTCCATAAAACATTTTCGAGTTTGATTTTACCAAAGCTGTTTTGCCAAATGTTGTTGAGCTTTAATTTTACGAAAAGTTATTCCGCGAAATGTCATGAGTTTAGTTTTACGAAAGCTGTTTCGTAAAATGTTGTTGAGTTTAATTTTACGAAAGTAGTTATGTAAGTGTTTTTTCGAGTATAATTTTTACGGTAGTTGTTTCGTAAAATGTTATTGGGTTTGGCCGTACGAGAGCTGTTCTCGGAAAACTCACGTTTTGCGGCCGTTCCGCGGATTTATTTTCTGGGTTTTAGTATCAGAAACTCCAGCTGTGAGGAGCTTGATTTATTGCGACTCAACTTAATCAGAAATTTTCTCGTTTTCCGCAGGATTGATCCGAGGAAGTTTTGAGTTTTTTTTTTTGAAATAAGCTCAGTATGCAAATATCGAGAATTCGATGATTATGTTACCCATAGAAGTGATTCTTAAGTATTTTACGAATCCTTAGGTTTTAGGAACGTTTTAACAGTAAGGGAAACGATCTCCCGTTTCGCTTTGTCTCGTCTTCGTCAACCGTTTTTAGGTTTTGAGTGAATTTTAAGAATTCAAGTTCGTTTCTCCGAAAGTTATCCGGAAGAAGTACAGCTGTGGGGGTTGCGTACCCGACTTCCTGTTCTTCTTCTTTCTGCAAGTAACCTAGGGTTTCTCCGCGACTTCGGGAGGTTGAAGCGATTTTTCTTTCTCCAAAGACGTTTACGGAAATTATTTGGAAGAAGTACAGCGGTGAGTTGCGTACCCGATTTGCTGTGCTTCTTTTTTTCCGCGAGCAGCCTAGGGTTTTTCCGCAATTTCTGGGAGGGGAAGTTTTATTGAATTTTTTTTCGGAAACGTCTTCTGGTCAAACCCTTACGCGCTGAGATTCCTCCAACTCGGTAATAATAAGTACCTTACGGGGTTGGATAGATTTTATCGTTGCCCTTTGTGTTTAGAGGGAGAAATCGCGAGCTCGTTTCAGTGCTTTTCCCATGGCGGAAGGTCATGACTAAGTTTTTGATTTTGTTGAAAACTACGGCGTTTGCGTAAGCGTTGGCCATAGGAGTAGTCAGTGCTGCGAGTTTGTCTTTCATATACCCAGAAATCGTTTCGATCAAGCGTTTTGCGGCTATGAGTTAGAGTAATCCGTACCCCCTCCTTCTAGCGCCAAACTGTGGGAACCAAAATTTGAATTGTCGATTTCCCTTGAATTAGGAACGCATGGTAAACCCTAGTTTCCATGAGGTCCCAGATATCTGCTAAACCACACGCCAATCAATCTGAATACAAAGTAAATACGTAAAACAATGTAAGAATCAAAAAGAGAGCAAATAGATGTCTTATTCCTAATTTGCGTATGAGATTTTACAACAGGATATGAGTCTAGGCTATGAGAGCTGTCGGCGAGATTCCTAGTTCTAATAACCTAAGACTGCAAAACCCTAGTTGAGTTGCAGCTAGAATAACAAAAACGAAAAGTTTCCTAAATGCTCTAAGTGCTATGCTATGTTTGCTCTCAATAGAGATTTTCGTGTCTCCTCTGCATTATCACCTTCAAAGTCTTTATATAATCCTCTAGAGGTGGTCTTCTCTTTCCCCTTATGCCCTTGGTAGAATTTATCGCTTTGCGAAAATATTCCTTTTTTCCTCGATCTTTATCCCTTGAAACTTAACATTTATCCTTTCATTCAAAATAAAAGATAAACCGTCACAAAGTTTGGGCTTGACTTCAGATAAAATTGCGAGTGGGCCTTTAGCCGAGGTTTGGCCTCGTCGCAACAAAGATAAGTTTGATCAAGTATCAAAAGAGGGAGTTTAACGAGGATGATGTGAAACTGGATTGATTTGATCCGACTTGCCAAACGAGCGAGTTGGATTGCTCGTGCCATCTAACTCGCCCGTTCGGCGAGTTGGCTGTGTCGTGCCTTCCAACTCGCCATACAGGCGAGCTGGTCGTGTCGCGCCATCAAACTCGCCCGTATGACAAGTTGGACAGTCCAACTCGCCATACGGGAGAGTTGGTTAGTCCATTCCATCAAACTCGCCCGTATGGCGAGTTGGCCTTGTCCAACTCGCCATACGGGCGAGTTCGTCGATCCGTGCTGAACAACTCGCCATACGAGCGAGTTGGTCGATCTGTGCTGACCAACTCGCCCGTATGGCAAGTTGGCCTTGTCCAACTCGCCATACGGGCGAGTTGGTCAGCACAAATCGACCAACTCGCCCGTATGGCGAGTTGGTTGACCCATGCCAACTCGCCATAACGGGCGAGTTGGTTGATTCGGGTTTCTTTCTTTTGAGTTTTGACCTGAAGACTTTTTTTAAGTCGATTTTGAGATTGCATTCGTATAGAAACACGATTTTTAGATGCTGATTTTGAGAATACCGTTTTTGAACCTAAAAAACGCATTCTCCTGGTAGTTTTCTGACGTTGATTCCGTCGTAACCGATTTTGACCCCAACACTTGTCATGTTGTTGTTGTTGTTGTTGTAAGGTTTCTGGTACTATGAACTCTGGCTCTAATTACTCCTCTAACCAGTGCCATAAGAGTTCCTATTGCCACCATGATTCCCAAACTTCTGAAAACCAGTGCCATTAATGTAGTTCACATCCTGCTATTTGCCCTCATTGATGGTATCAACAGCCTCTACACCTTCTGCAAAAATCACTCGCTTTTTGAGAAGCTTGTGAACACTGTCCAACTTGGCTTGAACTTCATCAGTCTTCTCCTTGCCAAGTATAAAAGCCAAAATTCTCCTCTGCATGGCAATGTTCTTGTTGTTATTGCTATATGCCAAGTTTTCAATAAGTCCCAAAGCCTCTTATGGATTCCTAGCAGTGAAGTTAACATTACTAGCAATGTCTAAAGCCATCCGGTAGAACACAACGATGCCTCTGAAGAAGGTACTAAGCAGTCGTACCTCGTTGAATACATGGTTTAGAAAATCCCTCTAATAAGACTTGAATCTGATCCAAGAGCTCTTGAATTATTCTGAAGGCTCCTATTTGAATGTAGAGATTCTATTTCTCAAATATTCAGATCGCGAATCATCAAGAAAGTTATGCATGAAGGCGTTCTTGATGTCATCCTAAGATGTAAGAGATCATGGTGGTAACTGCTTAAGCCAATATGAAGCATCTCCAGCAAGTGAGTACTTAAAGAGCTTTCATAAAAGATAGTCCTCAGGGACTCCATTGGCTTTGATAGCATAAACTAGATCTTGAACCTCTCAATATGGTCTATCCGATGCTAATGTGTTGTATATGTTGGCTTAGTATTGATCTGGACGGTTGTAGTCAGCCAACGTTATGGTTCGAGAAACCTCAGCATAGGCATTAGCATCAACATTAGCAACTTCCAGAGCAGCTGCTTCTGCTTCAGGGATTACAACCCCCTGACCATCAATTCTTTGATATGCTACATTACGCAGATGACCATGTTGGTCATGCAGATCACCGTTCGCATCTGTCGTTAGAATAAAAGTAGCCACCATGTTGGTTGTTCGTGGAATAGTGTCGATCGGCTATTGTGTACTAATTTTGTTCAACACTAGCTAAGTAAGGTCGGTCGACAAAGATGTGTTGGTGTAGATAGATGCGGTGCAATTTTCTTTGCGGATTGCACATTATAATGAAACAGAGTCTGAGAATAGTATGTCTTTTTCCTTGTTGTTTCTGGTACTGCTGGGCATGAACCTAAAAGATAAATATATTTTTTTGTGCTTAGTAAAATAAAATAAAAAATCTAGACTTAATCTATCTATTAGATGTAATGGCAAATCCAAAGCTCCCCGACAACGGTGCTAAATTTGATATGCTCTCAAATTACCCTATGAACAACTTACACTCTCAATAAGAGGTTCAATTATAGTACTTAGGGATTAAATTTATAAGCACTCACTAGATTAATAGACTTGTAGATTAAGCTAGACAAGTAATTAATAACATTGAACAATATAGTAGTTGTTTAGATGGTTGTAAGAAAATATGAGAAAATTGCTATATCTAGGTTTTCAGGTAATCATGATTATAGAGATAAAAGCTAAAGGTGTGTGATATTCTAGGACTCGAACTCTAGTGTATAGATATCTAGTTGTCGTATGTGAGTCTAAGATTTATCTAAGCCCAATATTCTAGCTTTCGCTAATGAACATGGAATGATTCGTCGAACAATTGTAGGCACTGAGCATATATCGACAGCTACCTTAAATCGGGTTTATTTTCCTATTCAATCGGTTCACTAATTTCCTAGACTAACTGTCACATGTATCTAACAACCTAGCTCAAAATAATCAATTCAGACGAGGACCTATTATCATAGTTATCTACAATCCTAAGATCAGGGTTGTAGTTAACTACTCTAGAACACAAACATTAATAACAATTCAATTGATGGATATCTCTACCATCTTAGCAATTCTATAGTTTTGGCTAATCTTTCATAAACTAATTAACCCTAATTCTAACAAAGAGAAATACTCAGACATGACCAAGCAAAACATGATAATATATTGAGAAGAAATCATGAAATAAAATAAGGAATAAGAAACAATAAATTTCCAATACAAATATCCGAAGGAGTCTTGGATCTTCTCTCCAAATCAAACTAAAAGCTTCTTAGTATGAAAAGTAATGAAGGTGGTGGTTTTGCGTGTTGTAGTTAGTGTGTTGCCTAAACAATAGTAAAACACTTAAATACTAGGTATAAAGTCATCCAGGGGTAATCTTGTGAATACGTGGAACTTCTGGGCCTTCACTCGCTCACAACAAGTCGGCCCGTCTCGCGCTTTGATGTCGATCGATGACAACAAAGTATTGACGATCGAAACTCTTTGTAAATATCAACTCTGACTTTTGGTTCTTCAGCAACTACGAGTTTCTTCATCATAAAGCTTTAAAATACTTCATAATCTCTACATTTCTCCAAAACATACTTGGACCTGAAAATAGCATAAAATAAACTCAAGACACATATAATAGTTCCTAAAAAACACATATACTATGGGTTAAAACGGGTAAAATCCATAGTATATCACATTGGTTATAAAATGTGCCCACAAAACCGTCTAAAGACGTTCAACACTAACAAAATATATTGTTAGTCTCGGACTGAGTGCTTGAGGCTTGTATGATATCATCATTTTCTTGGATTATCTTTATCTCAAAAACTTAAGAATAGTGATATACTTTCATCTCTGAAATTGTAACATTTCTTTTGGTATCTATCAATTGTGTGTTTTTTGTTGTCTCGTTAAAATATTGTCATTGAAAAATCATGTGAGATAAACGCCATGATAAGTAAAAGAGTTAAACAGGACACGTTATCACATTTCTTTCCATGGAAACAATATATTCATGATGTGCATTCTAGTCATATATATATATATTTTTGGGAATTGAGATTAAGTAGAATATTTTTTTTTTTATTTCTATTATAATATATATGTCTTTAGACTTCTGGTGAATAGTTTTTGTTTGACATAGACATCATCTTGGTTTATTTGAAATTCAAGCCAAATATCTTTATATACACTCGTCTAATCATTTACGAGTTATTCAGTTACTATTATAAAGTTACTTTTACAACTTTCTTTATCGAAATCACATCTTTTAATCACATAAAAAATTAGTAACTATGCTCAAAGATTATCCAGTTCTTATAAAGTTGTGAAGGTGTTTGAGAGAAGAGAATTAATAAAACCAGACCATTAAACAATAAAAGCAATACAAATAACTGTGTATAAATTTAATTAAACAAAGGTCATCTATTAACAGTTGGACGACAATCAATCCTGGTTAGTATTGTATATTATATGAGTATAGCATAATTGATGGTTTAAAAACATGCATATAGATAATCGGACAGATCAATATCAGTGTCTAACTTAATATATATAATAAACCGATGAATACCAAACCAAACCATATATCATGAATCATAAACATGTGTCTGGTGAAGCCATAATTAAACAGAGATTGACGACAAGATATGTTTTAATAATTGATAGCATAATGAATAAATCGTCAAAGCGATAAACAAATAAATCATGAGGCAATCAATTATAAAGCCTAAAGATACTTATCTCGATGATTGGAATGAGTTACGACAGATACATCACTGCTCGATTTTGAAACAAAGCAAAGTCGATCCCATTAGGGTTTTGCTTTAGTGGTTAGTATTTTGAGTTTTAGGTTGTGGTTAGGGTTTCGTGATTATAAATAAAGAAAAGAAGAAAATAAAATGGTATGTATTATTATATGAATAATGAATCATTTATATAAGAGTACCATAGCTTGGAAACGAAATAGAAATTAAGACTTTTCGAAGCTTAAATCATTTGTATACAGGTCATTTAAATAAAGTTAAGACTTTTCTTACTAGACACCATATAATATTCACAACATTCATAGTCCATATTTTGTATATACTGTCACAATGGTTAATTTAATGTTAGGCTTCTCCAAGCTTAAATCATTTGTATGCAGGTCATTTAAAATTTCATATATATAAAAAGTGACTATATCACAAAGTACCAACTTATGAAGATATTTAAAAAGTCTAGAATCATTGATAACAAAAGAAACCTAATGACTACATTGATAATTAGGAGTCACTTTTAAAAGAGTTTATTTTTAAGGTTCATCTCTAGGGTGAACCACTAGGTTCACTAAATAATAAAAAATTGTATTTATATCCAGTTTAGAAAAAAAGTAAACAAACTATTTACCAAATCATTTTATGTTTTCTTAAACAAAAAGTTAAAAATAAATAAAAATAAAAAATAATAATATCTACAATTTTTTTTAATATTGTTAACGCGGTTAGCAAAATACTAAATCCTAAATCGTAAACACTAAACCTTAAACATTAAACCATAAACCCTCGGGTAAATCATAAACCTTTTGGTAAATCCTAAATACTAAGGTTTAGGATCTAGGGTTTAAAGTTTTGTCAAGGCGTTTAGTGTTTACGATTTAATGTTTACGATTTAATGTTTATGATTTAATGTTTAGAATTTACCCAAAGGTTGATGATTTATTCAAGGATTTAAGGTTTAATGTTTAGTATTTAGGATTTAGTGTTTTCCTAACGGCATTAACAATGTTAAAAAGAATCCTTTTTTCGCTGCTAGTACTATTCTTTGTTTAATTTTACATTTTTGTTTTTAAAACATAATATGATTTGTCAAAAATGTTATTTCTTTTTTTCTCAAAAATTGAATATAAAGTGAGAGATTTCTATTGGTTAGTGAACCTAGAGATTCACCCTAGGGGCTGAACTTAATAAAAAATATTTTTAAAATATGTTTACCAATTGTAGACATGAGTGATTTTCAGAAATTTTAAGGGGTTGGTGACTAGCTCGAGTTAAGTTAACATTTTCTACATAAATCGATCAAATTTTGATCATTTGATAAGTATACGTTGATCTCTTTCAGAACTTGGAATCCTCTTAGTGGTGACTGCCAGTAATTTAAAATAGAGGAAATCTGTATGATCGGGTAACTGTTTAGATAGATCAACAACTAACATCTTTATTGTCATTCAATGTCTTATGAGTTAGTTCCATAAAACAACAACTGTTGCATTGAGAGAGCTGAGGTTGTAATTTGCTGTTTAGGGACAGGACCTGCACGAATACAGGGCAGCAAATGCCGTGAATGAATAATTTGATTACGGAAGAACAGATAGTGGCTTTGGGCACATAAAAGGAATAATAGGAAACTCTGTGGAGGAAGAGGAGGGAGCAGAGACCAAGGTACGAACGTTTTTCTCGCCTAAAGCAGAGCCGTGATCACCTTGTTATAAGAAAGCCAACTGCCTTGGGCCCCAACTTGTATAACACATTTTAGAGGCTCCATTTTAATTTGTCTTTCAATATTGTATAGAGAAATTTCTCTTAGTTTTAGATCTAAGTAACGATTTTCCTATGCTATTTAGCTTCATTTCATGCAATTTAGACTTTCAAACTTAATTTTCCAAGTATTATTCTAGCTTTAGTCCCCCAAACACCTAGGCACGGTACTGTCTTAAAGATGTTGGTACTTAATATAGTATATTGTTTATAAACAAATTAAAAAGAGGCTTTAAATTACTTTAAGCAACAACTAGATTTTAATCCCCACTTTAAAAGCACTTATGATGAAATTTTTTATTAAAAATGTTGTGAATGGTGCGAAATTTGTAAAAGTTCTTTTTATATACAAAAAAATGTTTAAATCATTTTTTTTAAACATGACTCAAACCCGCAGACAAATTGATAAACATAGTGATCCGATATGTAGCTTAGTTTGGATTTTATGAAATATCTGTTATTTGTAAACTATTTTAAATAAAAATATCCACCTATTTAAAACACAATCTATCGTAGTATAAAATTTCTTTTGATTTACTATGGTAACAACATATTTCTTTGGTAAGTATATAGGAATTATTTATGTATATTACACATATTTATAGATTTATCAGCAATCAAATATTAATTATTTTGGTTAAAAATAATTAATGTTATTATATAAATATAGGAATGACATTTTTTGTAAATAACTTAAAAAACTAAGGATAGAATTTTAATAGGGATTCTGCTTTAATAATATAGAAACAATCGAATACTTAAAACATTATAAACTTGAAAAGATAAACGGAAAAAAAAAAACAGAAAAGGCAACCAGAAAAAGATAGTCTCACTTTTTTTAAAATAAGCCTCTTTCACTTGAATCCTTTGATATAAATTTTCAGCCATTTTATTATTCTTCTCCTTCTTGATCCTAACAGAAGGTCCATTTTTGATAACACTATTATGGTCAAAGCTTGTCTCTAAATCTGCTATTGGGGTTCCAATCCATTTAGACGGAGTCAGATCATTAGCTTCAGACTGTTGAGATGAACTACCAAGTAACAGCATAGAACCCTAGATGCATTCACCTTTAACTAAAACCAAAACGAAAAAACCGCGACTTTAAGTAGACAAAGAGATAAAACTATATACAACCTCGGGGCTTCTGAAACATTAGAAAACTCTGGCAGACCATGTTCTGACTTCTCTAATCATATAAAGTTAAAGTGTATCCATTTATCTAATAAACTATAAAGATTCGGGTAGTTATGCAAAATATGTCAAGTTCGTTTATCTAATCGAAGTTGGTGATAACCTTCAGCACCTTGAAAGTGTCATGCTTGTATAGGAAAGTTTTCTTCTAGATTACGATCTTAAATAGATAGGTTTCACCAACAAAAATAGCTAGAGTAGTGGGTAAAACATTGGTTTCATGGATATACACAAAATCGGAAAATATATATTTGTGTATATAAGGTTAAACATACAATATAAAACAAACTGTACGATAAAAAAGCATCACCATGAGCTAGCGTTTAAGGCGCACGATGAGGAATTTCAAAGGCTATGGAGGTTTAAAATGCTGAGAAGTGCGCTCGTCGTGCTGCTGCGGCAAAGTACAAAGCTCATTTTGAAAAGATATAGTGGGCTCTGTCTACCCCAAGGTCTTCCATTAGAACACTTTGCTGGTTTCTCAGGCGGTTAGCTGGACTAGGCTAATCAACGAGTTGATGCAGAGGGGCCTTACATGCTTGGAGGCAGAACGCAAGATTTGGGAACAATCGATCAAGGAATTTCAAGCAGAGATAGACGATATGGATGTCGTCCAAGTTGGCCCCGGAGAGAGATCTTGACGTAGGAGCAATCCGACAGCTCAGTGAAACAGTTTCCCTCTGGCGTCAATTCTTGAGGTGGAGCCTACCGATGCTGAGGAGATCGGTACTGAAGTTTCTGAGGTAGGGGATGGTGCCCAGACCGGTGATGATCCTCATGCTAGCCTAGAGATGGGAGAGATGAAATTCGCTGAAGAGCCTCAGGTTATATATCAAACCTTATTCCTTTCTCCGTTATCGATAGCTCTAGCTCGACTACTCATGCCCTTGCCGCCACTGGAGGGAACCAAGAATATGCCGCATGTGGTCTTTTTTTATTCCTGGTTTTTTTTTTGAATACTTACCTGGGAGGGTTTAATCTGTGAACATACCGACAAATGATACAAATTATTTTTCCTCTTGCACTTTAATATTATTCCATATTGCATTCTTTTAAGGGTTAACTTGTGATATATCCATTATATAGAAAACATTAACAAAATGACTATCTCTTGAAAATTGTGTCAATTTAGAACACAAATAGACAACACACTCTTTCTTGTGCATGTGCGTGACTATAACATACACAATAATAAAATACTATTCTATTTATTCTATCTATATAAAATAGATTGTTTAAAACAAAATTGTAATTATAAAAAAAAATGATTACCTTAGTATTATAACAAAAGCAGTAATACATAAAGTAAAAAATAAGCAATGAGGAGTGCGTAAAACAGAGTAAGAAAAAGAAGCGGAGAAAAATGAGAAAGAAAAAGAAGAAACGAGAAGAAGAAGTGAGGAAGTAGAAGAATAAGGGAAAAAATGAACAATAATAAGTGAATAAGAGGGAGAATAGCATGAAGAGGACATGGTCGGAAAAAGAGAGGAGTTAAGAGTGAGGTCGAGGAGGATATTGAGGAGTGAGAACAAAGCAAAATGAGAAAAAGAAGAAGAGTGAGGAGTTAGTAGTGGAGAAGAACAAAGAAGAGAAAAATGTGTGAAAGGTGAGGAAAACTAAATAAAGGAGAAGAATATGAGAGAAGGGTGAGGAAAAAGATGAAAGAAGGTGAAGAAGAACAAAGAAGAGGAAAAAAGGATGAGATATTGTAATATACTATATTGTGCCATTAAAATAGAATAATGTTTAGTATTACAATATATGATTAGCAATTATGTAACGGTTTCTTGAGGAAAAATATGAGAGAAACTCTAGAGTTTGGTCGAGTTAAAACTGTAAATAAATCAATTCATATCAACTTTTTTTAGTATCTAATCTATTGAAACTGAAGTACAAATAAGAAATAACACTTGCTTTTATCTAATATTTACAAAGAATGTCACTGATATTATTCATGCATCCAAACATCTAAACATTAATTCTTAACAAGAAAAAATAAATCTAGACTAAGCACATTAACAACCTTTGTCATTGAAATTAAAAACTTCATAAAAAATGTATATGTGTGTTTTCAAATTTTTATAATAACAACATAATTATACATATATATATATATCATTAAATTAGTTTTATTTTTTTATTCAAATTCATATAAGCTACTCAACTATATTTTAACAATAAATATATATATATATATATATATATATATATATATATATATATATATATCATTAAATTAGTTTTATTTTTTTTATTCAAATTCATATAAGCTACTCAACTATATTTTAACAATAAAAAGATAATAATGTTAATAATTTTGATAATAATCTGAAACTTATTCATTTACAATAAAAAAATCATGTAACTTTCCATAACAATTTAGTGACTAAAATACATACTAATATTTATTATAAATGGTTATATAAACAAATAAATATAATGTATTATTCATTTGTACGATATATATATCTAATAAGAATAACTTATGTAATTTATAAATTTAAAATTTTAATCACCATATAATACATATACACAGTTAGGTCTAGGACAGATCGAATATCTGGGGTATTTTAAGATATACGGATTCAGATATGCATTCGTCGAATTCGTAAAATTGTTATCTGGATCCAGATATTCGGGTTTAGGATATTGAGACAAACCCTAATACACTCGGATATCCGGACCTGTTTTTGATTAAAAACTAACTATTAACCATCTATTTAGTTTATTTAAAATTATTATTTAAAAAAACTATAAATTATTAAATTTAATAAAATTAAAATTTTACTTATTTTATATAAAGTATATATAATATATATAGATAACTATATTAAATTTTAAATATTTAATATCCAGATCCGGATATCCAAACCTAAATTTTACTATCCGAGTTTGTACATGGATCAGTCGGAATCCATAAAATCACTATCAGGATCCCCGAATATCCATTTTTCGAAGCGGATGGGATCCCGAATCGGATAACAGATATCGAAAATTAAGTTCTAGTTATATCTATTGTTATAACAAACAAATTGCTTAAAATATTGGGGGTTTTTCAAAAACAACCTAAAAATTCAAGTCAAACCCAAAACCAACCTCTTTTTTTTTTAGTTACAATTCATCATTGAATTTTTCATAATACCCATAAGTTTTTGAATTATTTACAAATTTGCCATTATTATTTATTTATTTATTAATTTTGAAAAATACAAAAAACCAAATACACCTTAAACATTTCTTCTTAATTACAACTATGCCATCATCATCAATATTTTCAACCACCATGAACCACCATTTTTGATCTCTTAAAGCTTTAGAATTTAATTTTCAACCACTTTTTCTCATTCTAAACAAGCAAATCTTCATTTCCTCTTATTTTCTCTATATTTCCATCTAAAAATCTCTCTTAACCTTCATTTTCATAATCATAACTTCATAATTTCGTGTTTTCACTTGTGAATCGTCAAAAATGTTTCCTTTTGGTCATTATTGGAGTTTGGACGGTTGAAAAGGCTGGAAACGAGCTTCACACTGCAAAAAGGTAACTATTTTCATGGTTTAAGTCGTTTCTCAGATCTGTGTCGCGATAGTAGACTATTTTATGTCTATGCCCTTATGTAGACATACAATGCAGTCTATTTGTCAACGCACATGTCAGTTTTGCAATTGACTAAACGAATTTTTTTTGTAACGTAGCCTTCCCCGACAGTTTACATCTTAACCTTTGACAACAAAAACAAAAAAGTACGTAGACCTACAAAGACGACTACGCAAAAGAGGTTAGTTTTTCATTTGAATGAACTTTTGACTTTTGACTTTTCATAAGGAGACTTCAACATAAGTCTACGAAGCGTAGACTTCAACATAAGTCTACGAAAAGGTCAGTTTTGCATTTGACCAAAATTTTGACTGCGTTGAAAATGTTAGTTTTGTGTTTAACTAAAACTTTTTAAAATTAATTATTTTTTTTAATATGTAGACTTCATATGCAGTCTTCTCTTCCCGAAAAAAATGTAGACTACCCGTGAAGTCTATTTTTTTATTTTGGTCAAATGCAAAACTGACTCGTCGGATTTGAGAGTAGACTTCTTGCGAAGTCTGCAAAGCTGTAGACGTTCATTTCAATCCACCCCCTAAAAAGTCAAACATAGTCAATTGCAAAACTAACCTCATTCAAAAAAATTAAAACATGTAGACTGTATATTTAGTCTACCTCTGAAAGTCAAATCCTGAAAAATTCTGGTCAATAGCGAAAACTAAACTTTTTGAAGTTGTAGACTGAAAAAAAAGTCTGCTTATATAAAATCACAACTTTTTTTCAACTATAAAAAGTAGCCCGTAAAATGGTCAATTGCAAAAACTAACCCAAAAAGTAGACCTATCTGACCGTCTACGGATGTAAACTGAAAAGAAAGTCTACCACTTTGTAGACTGAACATGGAGTCTATTTCGAAATATACATTAAAAGTTAATTTGTGTACTATGCATTAAATATTTTCACAATTTTTTCATTTGAAAGTGTGTAATAGTTAATCATAATGAGTTTGGGTGATTTTGGATATAAAAACTGTTGTAATTATGAAAGTATAATACTTTTGATTTTGCTATATTGCTAGGAAACAATTGTAGACATATTAGTAAGTCTACGTTAATTGTCACAGTGCAAACAACCGGGTCACATCCAAACTGTCCACGTTAAACCAGTGTTGTCTTACTGCTTTGGATGTTGTCTTATGTATTATCTCTTATGTGTTTAATTAATCAATTGTATTATTGCTTTGGATGGTGTCTTATTGCTTTTGATGTTGTCTTATGTCTTATGTATTTAACTTATCAATTGTATTGTCGCTTTGGATTTTGTCTTATTTGATGAACTTTTGTTGAAATCGTAGGTCTTAATTTTTCTATTACTTTGAGTTCTAATGTTACTTTCTGTCGTGGAGACCAACATGTTAGCCTTCTTGAACAGAAAGTAGACTTCTTTTTAAGTCTCTTATAGAGGAAGACTAATATGTAAATCTCTGGATTGTATTGGAATTGTATTTTTGGTCGAATATGAATTAAAATCTCTGAAATAATAGTACTATACTGATACAAATGATGATATTTTGATAAATAGTCGAGTACCAGACTTCTGTAAAAGTCTTCTGTAAAAGAAGACTAATACTTAAGTCTGCTGCAAGAAAATTACATAAGTTTGTTACAACCATATGTCTGGTACAAAAGCCTGATACAACCGTCTGTTACTCACAGTTCTTGAGCTCCTCCCTAGAGTATACAACCTCGATAAGAAATCACGCTTATCCATTTTGTAACATGCACCAAGAAGACACAAACAAAGAATTATACAAGTACATTCTACACGAGAAGTCTACAATTTAAAATGAAGCCTACACGAGAAGCCTAAAAATTCAAACATAAGTGTACTACAAATTCAAAATATCAGTTTATAAATTCAAAATATCAGTCTACAAATTCAAAATATCAGTCTACAAATTTAAAATATCAGTCTACAAATTCAAAATATTAGTCTACAAATTCAAAACATCAGTCTACAAATTCAAAACTTCAGTCTACAAATTCGAAACTTCATACTACACTTCAAAATGAAGTAGACTCACCGGAAGCAGAGAAATGGATTAGAGAGGATGCAATACTCGTTAGAGAAATGGATCTAAGACTGGCCGACTCAGATCTGAATCAAAAGAAACTAAAAGGTTAGTAAACAAGGATGAGCTTGTTAGGTTATTAGTTAAACGAGAGATAGAGATGACAGAGAGACGTACGTCGGAAAGATGAAGCACAGTCCCTTGTTGGCTAGGAAAGAGAGATGAAGTAGAAGCCATGATACTGACCGGAAGCAGAGATTTGGACGAGAAACACCGTTCCTTAGAAGTCACCGGCTCAGATCTGAAAAGAGAAAAAAGGTAAAGGTGGTCACTTTTTATCAACAGAGAGGTAAAACAGAGACATTTAACTTACCAGAGAGATGGAGCAGACAGAGACACAGCGGATGGGAACCTTCGTAGATCGAGTTTGCCGGAAATCTCGCTGGAAATTGTGCCGGAAATCGCCTAGAGAGAGATACGGCGAAGAATAGTTTTTTTTACCTGAAAAGCTTGAGAAATCGTATATATATAGTAGGTTAAATTGTGTGTAGACTGAAAAAAGGTCTACATTTATGTAGACTTTATAATATGTCTACGAACCCCTTAACCACAAATCTCAAACCGTAAATGTTTTATTTGATCATCAAATTATATTGGTTAAATCCGGTTAGGTTAAATTGTGTGTAGACTGAAAAAAAAGTCTACATATATGTAGACTTTATAATATGTCTACGAACCCCTTAACCACAAATCTCAAACCGTAAATGTTTTATTTGATCATCAAATTATATTGGTTAAATCCGGTTAGGTTAAATTGTGTGTAGACTGAAAAAAGGTCTACATATATGTAGACTTTATAATATGTCTACGAATCCCTTAACCACAAATCTCAAACCCTAAATGTTCCTTAAAAATGTTTAATTATATAAAATTTTAATTTTTTTACTTCATATTATCCATTATATTAATGATTAGTTAAAAATATTACAACAATTATTTTTATACATTTTTAAAATTAAATTATTAGATAAAATTATGGTATAGACTACATAGCAAGTCTACCGAATGAATAGACTTCGTACGAGGTCTACATATATGTAGACTTCTTTCTGTTATGTGTAAACTAACAAAGGATAGAAACGTAAAATACACTTCTGTTTTTTTGTTTGGTCATAAGGGTTAAATAGTACTTTTATCACCCTTGTAGGTTGGTTTTGCATTTGATTGAAATTGGGGTACACTTATAGGTTTAAATTGAAATTTTAGGTTGTTTTTAGCAAATCCCCCTAAAATATTTGAAATTCATAAAAATACCACCTGTGTGGACACGCGGGTCAAAGACTAGTATATTTTTAAGTATGATGTCTCATTTGAATTAGATACTAAACTATTCTATTTTTATCAAATAGAATAAAACAAAAACTATTCTGTTTTAGTAACTAAATTGTTATTGAAAGTTGAGAGAGGGAGAGGGAGAAATAGAGAGAAATATTTTAAATATATATTATTCTATATAAATTATATATAATATAATGAGATAATCACGTTAATAACAATTTATATATTTCAAAATAAATTTATATTTGTTTGAAAACGTTTAAAATACAGTATATGTTAAAATATATGTATGATTTATTCTGATATTATTAATTGGATAAATGTTATTTATAAATAAAATATAGATCAAATTAAATAAGAGGAGAAATGAACAAAAGAGAAAAATATAAAAAGATAAAAATAAAAATAAAAAGGAATGGAAGGTTGAGATTATTTAGAGGTAGATATAGTAATATTACATAATAATGTATTGCATATTCTAGCCATATTGTTCATATGGTTATTTGGTAATTTTTATGGTTAAACATGCTAATTTTTGTTGTAAAAGAATGTGGGAACTTGTGATTCTTATTATTCAATACTCGATGGAGGTTCCCTTTATATAGGGATTACAATAGACCGTCATTAACATAAATGAAAAGATAACATTTCTAGATAAACATGGAAAAGGAAAACACTAAACCATAGTGAATTAGGTTTAGGAACATTGTCGTTTCTCTCTCTAGCCGGATAAGGTCTTGGTCAAATCCGGTTTAGTCTTGGTCTAATCCTCCTTATGGTTATTGCATCCACATCAATTGGTTTATAACACTCCCCCTTGGATGTTATAACCATATAGAGCTCATAATACATTTGGTATGTTGTCTCATTAAAACCTAACATGTAAAATCCTTTTGGGATAAAACCATAGTTAGGAAAAAAGAGTACAATTGTATTACTCCCCCTGATGAATGCACCACTATAGATCCTTCAATCTTCTCGTTTCGATCTAATGTATAAGTTTCCTTAGTGTAGATGTAGGTAATGCCTTAGTAAATAGATCAACTGAATTCTCACTTGAACACACTTGAACTTTGATGTACCCATCTTTTAGTTGAAATATGCAAGTTGCATTGTCTTTCATAGATGATGGTCGGTTCTTCTTTCTCATCGGTTATACCACTATCAACTATAATGTGCTGTGTCATCGACTGTAGTCAAACGTACTCTCGACTAGCCTCATGGGTCGCCAACATTTCCAAATGGTTAGATGAGGTTGCGGCCATGGTCTGTTTCATTGATCTCCACGAAATGGCTTTTCCTCCATTAGTAAATACATAACCTGTTTGTGATCTTGCGTTATGTGGATCAGATAGAAAACCTGCATCAGCAAAACCAATTAACCCCTCTTTGGGTTGATTAGTTTGGTTAGTATAAAACAAAATTAAATCTTTCGTTCCTTGTAAATAACGAAGTATATATTTATGCACGCCCACAACTTATCTCATGAGTGGCTATTATATTGCAGTTCAGTGCTGTTGAAACAACATGGATGGCGAGTTGGTTACTGTGGACAATTGAACCCGGACGAAGCCGGATATGGTCGTGATTAGTATGGACTTTTCGTGTGAACCTGATGGATCCACTTTCCTTTTCTCTATGACCATCTCATATTTCATTCAAAGATATAATGAGTTATAGACCAACCATAAACCATATCGTCTGTATAGTCCTACCATAACTTGTCTAAGAATCAATCGATAACTTGTATCATTTTGAAACCAATTAACTTTTCTTTAAGCTGGTTTATTATAAACACAAGGAATTTCCTTTTGTAAGAATATATAAACTTATTTGGATTGTTCTTATGGAACTCCTTTACTAAGTATTATTTAGTCGATCATATTATATGCAACTGGTTTGCATCAGTCCATAAACGGCGTAGGAACAAAACTGTTCTTTGAGAATTTCATTTCCCATCTTTATAGTACCTTTATTATCTTTATCCAGTGATTAATATACGCTTACCACATCATTATTTCTTTCTATATGTATCCAGACATTATCAATTTTGAATTGTAGTAGCATCCACCACATAGGATTATATCTCCTTATAATATGTTCCTTGGTCTCTGTGAGTATCCTTGTGTAATCAAGCCATTCTTTAAATGCTTTAAGTAGGAATATGAACACCTTAGATCACGTGGTCATATCATATATCTCACGGTTTATTTTTTCCCTCACAAGACTCATTTATCCACTGGTTATCAGATGGCGTTGTATGGCCAATATGCCCATCTCTTCTATAGATTCTTTAAATCTTTCTTTAAACCCCATGTTTTCTTTTAACCTTATCTTTGTGAGTACTCACATGTGGGTTCATGATCCTCGCTTTATATCTTATATTCAAGTGCTACTTTGTATGCGCTATCTTATATGTAAATATATCATTGGTATCGATACCCTTTCTGCGTTCCATTGTATTCCAAACATAAGATAGTTGATTGCAATATTATGACCTTTAATACCATGGTGTTTGGCGTCCCAAATCACCTTAAGTACCATGGAGTTTGGCGTCCCAAATTCCATTGTATGGTGTCTTATATTGGTCGACCATTTTCTTTGTCTGGGATGGTCCTTTATGACCTCGGATTTATCATTCTATGCACCTTTATCTCCCCTTCCGAGGTTCCTTATCTTATGGAACATATTGGTCTATCTTGTATAGACTCTGTAGCAACTTGATTGTGTCTCTTCTAGGAAAAAAAATTCGTTGGTGCAAGCTGGTATGACTTAGTCATTGTTTTCTTTTCGGGTCAATGTGTATGGCATCTAGTTTTGCTAAATTTTGTATCATTTGATAATATTCTTTTGGACGTATTAAATCATATTTTCTAGTCCGAAGATCTTGCCAAGACAATGATGGTTAATACAATTCTATTTCTCTTATTCTCTTTTTCTCTTTACCAGCTTATAACTTTCTCCTTTAATGTTGGATGATCAGATTGTTTATCTCTTGCAATCTGTGTTCTTGGCCACTAATTAGATCAACCATGTTTGGCTCAAGACACCTTAAAAATCGTGGGAGAAAGACATTTTCATCCAACATATATTCGCATTCTCAATCCTCTCCTGAGGTTCTATCTTAAATGGCACATATGTCTGTGGTGGTATATTCAGATTCTTTTAAGATGATTTATCTATATGTCTGGTTTATGACCCTTAATTAATCTGAGATGAGAATATCTATGCACACTTATATGGCCTGATGCATATTAATCTTAAACATGTAAATTCATGTGTCCTCAAGCATTAGGTAGTAGCCTTTGTAGTATAAAGAATTCGGTCAAGTCTACTATGGTCATAGACCATGTCACACGGATTCGTAATATGTTCATGGATCACGGTTTGTCCTCACTCCCCCTCATGGACATACTATAATCACGTGGTACTTGGGACAATAGAGCCTAATGAGTTTCCTTTGTGTACATGTTACACAACGTAAGATTTTATGGGATAACTCTTTGTGCCTTTTGCAATATTTTTCTTTGCATCAAGTTTGGACTTGGATGGCTAATCCAGTCATGCCATAAAGTCTAAATTTCGTTGGTATACAGGCTACCATGGCTTTTGCCTTTATCATACTGATCCTTGACATAGTCTAGATCAGTAGAGTATTTAGGTATAGTCTTGACCACTTTCTTATAAGGCTTTAGGCGATTTTCTTATAATCTGAAAGGAACTTTTTTTCCTTTTCACATTGGTTCAATGTGGAAACCATTCATGCTCAAGTATTTATAACTCAATGGGTCTTTTATTAGGTGAATAAATTTGTGCCCCTTTAGGCAATGCCTTTTGCCGTGGTCTTATAATAGACTGACTATCCTTTTATTGTCATTTATCAATCAAGAAATCATCAAGCACAAATCAAACAAGATAAAAACTCTTATTATTGCTATAAAATTGTAAATGGCAAGTAAATCAAAGCAAAACATAAAAAATAAAATATAAAATCAGAATGTCGAAATCTCCTTTCTTTAGTCAATGTATAAGCCGGCCTCACAATCCATATATTTCCATACGGCTTCCTCAGATTTATCTTTATCATTCCTGGCCTTATTGGCTTCAAGAAATCTCATCTCACTGTATCTTTTCTGAAGATTCTCAAATCTGCTGATGGTATCTTTAACTTTCTGCTTTATTTGCTCATTGGCAAATAGGTATGACAATAGGTCATTATAGGTGGTGAAACCCTTAGCCTTATGTGATAACAATAGATCCTTTGAATGCAATGTGGAATACGTTTTATATAGTAAATCCTCATCTGTTACCACTTCACCACATAGTTCTAGATTATAGGCGATTTTCATCAGAGCAGTATTATATTCGTCCGCGGATTCAAAATCCTGGAACATGAGAATCTTCCATTCATGCATGGCTTTCCGCCATAATGCCATTGAGTATCTGGACTTTAGTTTTGTCCAAAGATCACAAGGATCCTTAATATGTAAGTATTGATTTATCAAATCCTTAGTGAGATGATAACGCATAATTGTTATGGCTCTATGCTTTTCACTTTCAATTTCATTATTGCCATCAATGATACATTTCCAGAGTCCTCTAGACTTCAGGGCAATTGAACTGTTCATTACCCATTCAAGATAATTATCTCCAGAGAGATTTAGGGCATCATAATCTGAAGGCTCAAATTTCGGCATCTGAATTCATATAGATTTATAATTAGATAATTATTTGTTTTTGATTCATTCAATAAGTTTTATGATCATTCAAAACATCCTAGAAATTGGTTTCTATATGTATGCATGCCATGCGGCCAATACGATTATGATGCATGTTTTATAACCTCAATTCAAGCAATCATTCAATCAACAAGCAAACAAGTATTTTCGATTAACAAACCTAATTTAGTTATACTTGGTAAAACTAATCAAGTTATGTTTAGGAAACCTGTTTAGGTTATTATTAGGTTTAGGTAGGTTTAGAGTTCATACTTGTGTAGATTAACAACCTAGCAAGGTTATATGATCGATTCAATCTATCAACCTAATTAGTTATGAAAATCGGTTTATGTTTTTAAGACCATGTGGTCTGTTCAATCAAAATAATCAATGGTTTCTTTTAACAATCCTAACAAGTAGTTTCTAGGTGATCAATCAATCAAACAAACAATCAAGCAAATTCAGTTTTATAATTAAACCTAATTGGTTTACAATTAACAAACCTAATTAGATCGTAACTAGGGTTATTGGTTGATTTAGGTTTAGGGTTCTAGCAATCCTAATTGAATTATAATTAGGTTTACGATTAGGGTTTTTAACAACCTAACAAGTCTAATTGATTTTAGGTTTTGGTAGATTAACAATCCTAGCACCCGGTTTCTATGTGATTTGCAATCAGACTATCAATCAATCAAGCAATTCAATCAATGGACATGTACCCTATGTGATCAGGATGAGATTCTCTAAACTATCCAACAACCTAGAAAAGTTCTAAGATCAGATTATAAATTAGGGTTTAATCGGATCACCTTAACCTCAAGTAGGGTTGAACGGTCCACCGAGATTGGTCGCGGGTCGTGTACGGGCTGGTCGCAGGTCCTGTGACTTATCGGGTGGTGGTCCTGCGTGTATCGAGTGCTGGTGGTGCTGGTTCTTGGGTCGGATGTTGTAGATTGCTATCGGGTATCATTGTTGTGATTTCCGGGTGTATCGGGTGTCTTGTTCGTATCGAGTGCACACATATTGCAGTCGGGTGATTAGTGTGTATCGGGTGCTCTTCGGGTGTCCATGGGTGTGTGCTATCGGGTACCGCGGTGTAGCCAGGAGGATCGTCTAGGGTTATGCGGTAGAGAGAGATTAAATTCCTTGGTTGCAGGAAGCTTGAATCCGACTAATGAGATTGAATCGATGGGGTTTTAGGATTAGGGTTCTTGACGCGTGACTTTAGGTTTTGAGTTTTAGCTTAGGGTTTATGAGAGACGTATCGTGCTGATAATGTGTTGTAAAAGAATGGGGGAACTTGTGATTCTTATTACTCAATACTCGATGGAGGTTCCCTTTATATAGGGATTACAATAGACCATCATTAACATAAATGGAAATATAACATTCCTAGATAAACATGGAAAATGAAAACACTAAACCAAAGTGCATTAGGTTTAGGAACATTGCCGTTTCTCTCTCTAGTCGGATAGAGTCTTGGTCGAATCAGGTTTAGTCTTGGTCTAATCCTCCTTATGGTTATTGCATCCACATCAATTGGTTTATAACAATTTCCTTTCTTTTAACACTTACTTGCAAGAAATATTATTTATTTCAGCAAGACTTTTGGTTTTATATTTTGATGATAAATAACACCAGGTGACGGAAACCCTGACTTATTCTGGGTGTTAAGATAGTTTTGCTTATCATTTATCAAATAAGTATTTATGTACACACTTGGATATTTTAAGGAGACTTTGTAGTTGATGTATTTTTCAAGTGTTTGTGGGAAGTCCAACTTTCTATTAAAATAGGTATGATTAACTTCACGCAGCGTGATGAGTAAACTCGAAAGATACTCCTCATGAAGAGGATGTCGTTTCACCAAAGCAGTTATGATATATGCGCCAAAAAAAATCGGTTGCTTCATGGCCAAGACAACGATGTGAAAGAAGGAGCTGAAAATCTTGGGGCTAAGGAGCTCGCTAATTGAGAGAGCTAAAGAGCTTGATTACATGAGCTTAAAAGCTCGGTTATCTAAACAAATAAAATTTTATGTTAGTGAGTTTCCTATGTACTCTGAATGGGATAAAACATTACCGTAGTTCACTTTACAAAGTGTAGGGTCAAAGAACCATCTTTTAAGTTCGTCTTTTGATGGATCGAGTTATTGATGAGTATTCACAGTTTTAGTATGTGCTCGTAGATCTAGAAATTTGCTGCTATATTGCGGAGTGGTTGACTTGTTGGGTTGTCTTTGCTAAAAGCTCAAAGGTGTGAGTGTTATCATTTTAGTACCTCTCTCTTGGTCCTCATTAGATCTTGCTCGTTCTTCCCTGTCATCCTATCTCATTTCTTGTCGAGCTCATAGGTCTCGATCTGTAATTGCTAATTATAGCCCGGTGATACTTCTTTCGTTTATATAAGCATAATATGGTCATCCTTTGGCTTCCTTGGATGGTTGTTACTCCTTCTGAGATGAGGAATTTGATGAAATGGTGGTAGGTTGATGTTGTAGATGTCAGGGGAGTTAATGATCGTGAACATTATTGTAAATCTCCGATCGCCTACGGCTAAAAGGCCTCCCACGTCTGCTCGCTCGGCCTGTGGATTTTTTCCGTGTGACAGATATTCTGTTAATTGTTTAGCGGCTCAAAGATTTTGTATGAATCTACAGTCACCACATGATTTTTTCCCCCATTTTGACCTCACTCTCACGATATCTCGAACCATTCCCCGATAGGTTAACCACCTTCCACTATTCCAGATCAAGCACGCTTAACTCTGTTGTTCTTTTGGATGTGTGACCAAAAAGGTAAGTGCATGTTTTGACATAGGTCGCCACATTAATTCTATTAAACCTTTCACATATATCATAAATTGGGATGTTACATTTATGTGCATCATAACTTCTCTAACGTTGGTCGAGAGTTGTATGGTTCCAAGGGCTTTTTGTTAGGCTCCATTAAAGCATGTCAATGGTTGTTCGGTGGCATGTTCTGAAGATGACGGAGCTCCAATTTTTCAATTGTATGACCGAGCTCCCAATATCGATCAATGCTATGGTTATTTTTCAGTAGGTGAGCATTATCTCTTGGACTATTGCATCGTTATGCGACCAGTCCAGGTTTTTTTTATCTCTTATTCTGTAAAATATAGGATAACGTCGTCATTTATCATCTCCCGGGCACATGTAGTTACAGAGTTTTCTCATCTGACATAAACCCTGATAACTTT